>SNQJ01S0146479.1:0-23908 GCA_010110895.2 Picea sitchensis
ATAAAACAACAGAAAATTAAAAGAAGACAGCAGAAAACTTAGAGCCTTTGCTTGGTCAAAGACAGACCAAGAAGGCAAGCTGATAGGACCTGGAAAATTCACAAAAACTTGGAGGCTGTTGAGAAGACATATCAAGGTACCTGTGGTACGAATTTAAGCTTTTGGGTAGTTTTACTTTTGGAGATACACTCTGTGGAAGATAGGGTTTTTTATTAGTCTCGTAACTAGTCTGAAATAGGTGTTCCAGGTAAAACAATGATAACTTCTTCATAGAGGATCCAAATTTTGTGAGACCAATTGCATTGGAAAGAGTACAGTTTTTAGTATTGTGTGCGAGTTTCAGAATCAGATATCAAATATTGAGCACGTGGCATGCTGTACAAGTTCGCTATCTAGAATAGGCCATAATGCAGGAAGGTTTGCCATATTCGCTATATGTCTTTGTCAGTGACGATTCAAGGAGCGAAACTTGGAGGAATTTTAGAGAATATTTCGAAGAAGATTGGGTACAAGTTTTAGACCTTGATTCATTACAGGTATAGAGTTATACTTGTTGGAAGTTAGGGTTTGTGACTAATCCAGAAACTAGTCCCAAACAAGTGTTCGAGATAAATTTAAGAAGTGATGTTGGGGTTTATATGTGGACCTAGGATCTTTATGTGGATCCAGTTTCTATGTGGACCTAGGTTGATGATGTTGATGTATCAATTGTGGTGGATCTAGTTTTGATGATGTTGATGTATCAATTGTGGTGGATCTAGTTTTAATGATGTTGATGTATCAGTTGTGGTGGATATAGCTTTGATGATGATGATGTATCAGTATCAGTGACAATAACAGGGAAAGGTTGATTCTCTTATTTATATTTAAGGGTGAGAGAGTGGTGCAAGGCAGGAGATCGAAGTCCCCTTCAGGTTGGAGCCTGTAAACTAGGGGGTTGGAGCTAGAGAATTTAGGGAGTTATAACTTCCTTCAGGTTGGAGCCTGTAAACAGGAGGTTGGTGCCTCCTTCCAGTTGGGGCTGGAGAATTTTGGAAGTTTGTGTTTCCTGTGAATGTAATCTTCTGATATATTAGAAAGCATTCTATGGTTTTCTCCCATTTGGGTTTCCACGTAAATTCTTGTGTACTGTGTATCTGTGGTTATATGTTTATGATATCTTGAATGCAATCATAAATGATATATTGCTGATAAGTTATTGTTTACATATCATGATTAAAATTGGTAAAAAGTGCTCAATACTAATTCACCCGCCCTCTCAGTTTTGGTGAATATTCCAACAATCCAAAGCTATTTTAAAAAGCAACTTCAGAATTCTGCATGGCTATTTGAGCCAGCACCCAAGCTTGCTCTGAATTTTATGGAGTGATTATCATGAAGAAAGAGTACACCCCTTGCCTCATACTTGACAGGTATACCTTGATTCTCCCTGTCGAAGTATCTGCATTCCGCAAGGAACTGATTTATCAACAGTTACCTCCTTAATCAGCTTCAGGCATTTAGGATTGCTGATTTTCTTGATTCCTTCAAACACTCTTTTAATTTGAGTTACAACGTGAAAAGAAGGGGTTAGTGAAAAGCAGGTTAAGGATCAAAGATCGAGCATGTAACTGCTGGTGCTGTCACACCTGTTTCTATCATCTCCCATTGCCCCTGTTCCATCGGCACCCCCTCTTTTGACAATCCATCTACATAGTTATTGAGTTCGCGATAAACATGTTTGCATGAGATGATAGTAAAGAATCCGGCTAAATGGTTCACCGGTTTGAAGATTAGGCGAAAAGGAAAGCTCCCCATTCTGTACAGTTCCTTCATCCACTTTTATCACCACCAATGAATCCCCCAGCACTTGTAGCTTGCTCACATTGTTATCCAAAGCTATTTTAAAAAGTAACTTCAGAGCTAGTAATTCTGCATACGATCAAGGGCCTCATAGGCAAGATGATGGGTTTCGTGGGCTTGTGATGGGGCTTCACACCCACAAGAGAGCCTACGTTTGTGTTGACTTGTGAAAAGACTTGTTATCGCCGTTTTCTAGGGATAACTAGGAGATCATGTCTCGAGGCCCACAGGTCCTAGACATGGAGTACCGAGAGCAGGATTGAGCTGAGCATGGCCTTGGAGGGCCCATCCTTCTTATTCTTCGCCAGACTTGTCCTGTTAGTAGCAACAACTTCCATCATCATCGGCTTGGACTTGCATCAGAGAAGACTCTTGCTCCATGAGGTAATTGGTCCAAGGTATCATGGTATGTGTCATGTTTGATCATTATAACTTTCTTAAATATGCATCAGGTTCCTTACATTTCTGACAACTGCTTGGATCTTACACTAATCCACTTGACCATTGTTGGGGGGATTAACGGGGTGCCCTAGCAAGCTTGCATTTATGGGTTTTGGTTAGCCACTAGGGGTATTTGAAGAGCCATCGTCCGCTCCCGCCATACTATCACTTTACATCTTGTCTCCCGTACATCCATCCCATTCCCCTAGTTCGGCCATTAGGATGACCTTTGAGGGTTATACTTTGTCCTGTGGGAAGAAGGGGCTAAAGGCCCAGGGGGTAAAAGCAGCTGGTAAAAGATAAAAGCCATAACCTTTGAGGGTTATACTATTCCGTGGGAAGAAGGGGCTAAAGGCCCGTGGGGTAAAGCAACAAAGATAAAAGCCATAGGAAATGAGACTCAGAGAAGCTTTGCTCAGGATCCTAGAAGGCAATAAAAGGCCTCCTCGATAAGAAACAAAAGGGACCCTAAGAAAATAACAAAACAAGACCTAACCAAGAGGATGGGAGTACTCATCACGAGCCCGCCCATTATATTCATAGGTATCTAAAGGGCATGACATTGCCATTATCCTGTCACCACGCTGTGGCAGTGACCCTTGGTTGTATGGCCAAGAGAAAGGGGTCTCATCAATGGAGCCAACCTTTGTCATTTCACAAAAATACCAAGTTGGTAACAATGTCACTTGGTCATCACGCTTCTGGCAGTGTCCTCTCGTCGACCTTGAAGTAAAAAGCAGAAAGAAAAACAATAAATAAAGAACAAAGGCAATAAAGGGTCTGGAAAAAGTGCATCCATGATGGGTACAAATTCCACACTCCTGGCTAAAGGCACCCACGGACAATACCTATCCCTGGTATTTACTATGACCGGACATCCTTAGACCATACCACTTCATGTACATGGCTTTGAATGATCTTCCGTGGGAAACTTCTTCTTGCGGATACCAGCCCAATAGGTTATTATGTCTATTTCTTCAACTCTCTTTGTATAGTAGACGTTGTACTTGCCCTTTGAGCTATTAGATGATATGCTAGGGATTTATGCATGTATTTGATAAATTTAATAATGAAACACGATTGACATTGCTAAGGATCCCTCAAGTATTGCTCAGTTTGTAGGAAAGGTTAGGATAGCTTGAGCCAAGGCTTTGAAACCGGCGTAAAAGGAGCATCCCCACCCAATCGGCCACCGGCTGGGGGCTCTTTTTATTTAGGATGGCTAGTCCAAGGAGACGTCCCTATGCAATCCGGGTTCAAGAAGGGCTAAGGATAATGGATCAAGATAATAGGTTCCCCTGCTTATCGCATCTGCGTCTGGAAAGGTCTAAGGAGCTTGAGTCAAGGCTTGAAACCTGCATAACAGGAGCTTCCCCACCAATCGCCACCTCATCGATGGGGGCTCTTTCTGTTTAGGAGGGCTAGTACAAGGGATACGTCCCTATGTAATCTGGGCTAATGAAGGGCTAAAGGGTAATGGACCAAGTCAAAGTTCCGCTTTCTCGATTACCAAATGAGATAGTCACGGAAGATCTTCCACTGATGATGCACCTGCTTATAGACAAGACAAAGAAGACTAGAATATGTGCTTGCAAAGGGTTAGTAATTTCATAAGCATTTAAAGACTATCTTCTCATATATATGAGCAAATGATTATGTGCTATTATTGACGAAGTCAATGATGGCTAACGAAACAAATGGTTTATACTTTCTCACTTCTTCAATAAATGCATTGAGATATAGGAGCATTCAATGTTCAATATTAGACCTTGTATCATATCATTAATGTAAATAAATAAGTGTCAAATCAGCTCACATACATAAACTTGCTGCGTCACCTATATTATTATTTCTGCAAGCATGTGTGTGATCGCCACTTTTACCAACAAGCCAAATGAAAGGGAAAGAGCACAACGCTTTACCAAACAAGCTCACAAATGTAATTAATAGCTCAAAACCAATCAAAGGAAGGTGACAAAGTCAAAACGTTGAGGTCAAAGCAAGAGATTTAACAAGGTATGACGTCACTCCTAGATAAACTTGTTGCACTTTGGGGTTAGCTAGCCAAGAAGTGACTTTTTGTCAAATTTAACCAATGAAAACTTGTAAACTTCTATGGCTATGAAGAGATAACAAGGTCATTAACCTTTTTCATCCAAGCAAAAGTTTAAATAGGGCCAAACGTTATCACTTATTAGGGTTAGTTCAAATCAGCTAGGGTTAGACGCTAGGTTAGTTTAGGGTTTCAAATAAAGTAGTTTGAGAAGAAGTTAAGCCATAACAAGCTCAAGAAAGAGTTTCTAGACTAGTGCCTTGGGTTAATGGAGTCAATGGAGATGAGACTACCGGTTTAGGAAGGACTCAAACTTAAAGACAAGAGAGCTAGGTTTGATGAGGCAAGGGCAAGGCCACCAACCCTAAAACCCTAAGAAGGAAAGATCTACCTAAGTGTAGCTAAAGCTGTCTAAAGCCCTCTTCTCTAAGACTTTACTTGGCAAACTAATTCAGCTTAGGAACAAATCTAGGGCTGAAAAGTGTTGCTCAATACAAAGCTTTCCAAAACCCTAGAAGTAAAACCCTATAGTGTAAACTAAATTAGGTCTAGGGATCACCTTCTTTCTTCAACTTGTGCTTAAACTAACTCAAGAAATGAGATGGCTAGTGTAGCTATGGCTAGCCAGACCTCCCCAAATGGCTTAAAGCTCTATTCATGGGGGACATGAAGCCTCAACCCACTTGTGTGTAGGCTCCCTAGGGTTTCAAGGATTGAGCTAATAACAACAAGATAACAATTAATGCAAATGTTAAATCAACAAGCATTCATTCAAGAAGTTTTGATGAAAACACTTACAAGATCATGAAGAAAGCAAATCCAAAGCCTAGTTGTAAACCTTCCAATGAACAAGAGCACCACTTGCCAAATAATAGCCTTCCAAGAGGTTGTGCCTCACCCAAGAGAATTAAAAACAAGACAAGAGCTAAAAGCAATTCTCTCATAAGAGAGCAAGTTGTTATGATAAAATGAGAGGCAACGCCCCTTATTTATATGATACTTTTGACCTTTAATTTACAAATAGGTCAATAAAATAGCCGGCCATGACGACATTACATTATCTTAATCATTTGTCACTTACATAAAATGCCAAACATGAGCTAATAATGAGACGCCGGGCCCCTAAAGGGGAGAGATCGCGCTGGCCCTATTTGGGCATAATCATCATCCACTCTAGCAAGACGTTGCCTCCCCGTCTCCTCAAGAACCTCACACATCGCTACAAAGAAGCTCAAAGACGCTGCCACATGCTCCAGAATTCGTCCAGCTTTTCCTGGTGGTGTCCTGATCATCATGGTCAACGCCCCATCTGTAAGGGCTGATACCCATAGGCTATGGTCTCTGCCAAAAACGTCCCGATGAGGGCATCCCTCTTCTTCTCCGTGCAAGGTCTCATCACAACTCTCGCCTCCGCCTTCAGCCATCCTTAACGTCTATCTATCGGGCTCATGGAGGTCCAACAACTAATCATCTCCCCATGCACCGATCCTTTGGTACCTGACCGCTGGTATATCCCGCGACATCAAAGACCACGCCTGTGGGCTCATCAGCCCTAGACATCATAGCAATGTAAATCACATCTCATCATTAAAATTATCAAATATATGCATAACATCCCTAACAAATTCTAAGAGCTCAAAGACCCTGGCCACTGCACTCCACCATATGCTAAGGGAAACCCAAGGGCAACCTATATTGGGCTAATACCCAAGAAATGGAAAGTTTCCTCCAAGGGTTCTTCAAACCATGTATAATGACGTAATGTGGTTTTAGGGATGTCAGTCATAGCCACCTAGGGTCGTGGGTGTCAGTCAGGGTGCTCTCTTTGTAGGAGGCGAAGCCAGCACTGGCTATGGATGCAATTTTCCAAGCCCTTATTGCCTTATCTTTCTTATTTGCATTTTACTACAAGCCTTGATTAAGAGGACACTGCCTTGGCTGGTGGGCCGTGAATGACAAATAAGCACGTTAGTATCTTCGCAGAGAAATGATACTGGCTCGATGAGACCCTCCTTTTCACATGCAACCAAAGGTCACTCGGTTTGGCAGGACCTGATGATGGAAATGTCATACTGCAAAATACCTATGATCATAATGGGTCAGTTCGATGATGAGACCTCCCATCCCTCTTGGTTAGGTCTCTCATTTATTTATTTATCATTTTCTTAGGGTCCCTTTAGTTTCTTATCGAGAGGCTTTTATTGCCTTCTGGATCCTGGGCTAAAGCATCTCTAGGTTTTCATTTTCCTATGGCTTTTATTTTTTACCACCTGCTTTTACCCCCTCGGGCTCTTTATCCCCTTCTTCCACAAGACAAGATGTACCCCTCGATGGTCATCCCAATGGCTAGACTAGGGGAATGGATGAGTTGGCTTTAAGATGTAAGAGTGATAATATGAGTGGAGCGGACGATGATTCTGCAAACCCTCTTGGTGGCTAACCAAACCCATGAATACCAACTTGCTGCTACCCAATCAATCACCCCAACAAAGGGTCAAGTGGGATTAGTGTAAGATCCAAGCGCTATCTGAAATGAAAGGACGAATGCATACATAAGAAGGTTATACTGATCAAATATGCCACATAACATGATTACCGGACCACTACCTCATGGAGCAAGAGTCTTTCGGCGTAAGCCCGTCAGTGTGATGGAGGTCGGTACTGGCAGGACAAGTCCGGCCGAAGAAGAAAAGATAAATCAAGGTCATGCCTCAAGTCAATCGCCTGCATCTATGTCTAGGGATCATGTGGGCTCTCAGACATGATCTCCTAGTTATCCCTAGATATCGGGATAACATCTGTCTCCAACTCGTGGACATGCGCTAACGGCAGAGCGGATGAGAACCTCAAGAATCTCTGACGTAGACCCGCGGACCCCGCTTCGTCACACTCGACAAAAGGGCATCACTGACAAAAGACGGGGTGGTATTTAAGCAATTCCATAAAGCAAGAGCATATATATAGAAATGTGCATATAAGGCAAGATAAATGTGCATATCGACAATAGAACAAGAAAACAAACAAATGTGTATAAAAGAAATCAAAACAATGCGGTATAATACACGGAAGTGAATACCTACCTGCAGGATCATGTGTTTGGAGGATAGTAACGCTTTATGTGTAAAGCGCTCACTGGTAATTTGAAGATTTCTCCTCCATTGTTTCCAGATTATAAGAACTTATCCCTGCACAACTTCTGATCTTGTAAGGGCCTCCCCATAGACTGTCGATTTTTTTTGTGCATACCAGGTTTCTCTTATATTTTGTCCCATAGAAGAACAAGGTCTCCTTCGACGAAATTCCTTCCTCCTTGGCTTTAGGATCAAAGGTGTTCTTTACTTTCTCTTGGTTCTTTATCATCCGACCCAAGGCATTTCTTCGAGCCTCGTCTAATTCTATCAGTTGGTTTATTCTTCCTTGGATCGCCTCTGCATCTGTTTCGTATTGTTGTGCAAATCGGAGAATGGGAATTTGAAGATTTACGGGGAGTTTTGCCTCAAGTCCATATATAATTAGCTCAAAAGGAGTCTTCCCCGTGGATGTCTTCGCTGTTATTCGATCCGCCCATACTGTGTACTTCGCTTGCTGTCCCATGACTTCTTATTTCTTCAACCACCTTTTCAAAATATTCATAAGATTCTTATTGGTTGATTCCGCTAGTCCATTTCCTTGTGGATAGTAATTCGAGGAATGAGACAGGTAATGCCATACTTTAAAACAAAACTCAACCATAGCGTAGGAACTAAAAGCCTTTGCATTATCTGTAGTGATTTTGGAGGGTATTCCAAACCTTGTTATGATTCGCTCCTCCAAGAAATTCATGACAACTTTCAAGAGTTTCTTTGTAGGGATCGGGATTCAACCTTATCCGGGTGAAATAATCAGAAGTCAAAATCCATCGGTATCCGGTTGCTCGAGTTGTCCTTGAATTCACCAATAAAATCCAGCCCCATTGTTGGAAAGGTGCTTCCACTACCACTGCTTTCAAAGGCTGGGCTGGGAGCCTTGGTTTGCCTGTGAAGAATTGGCAATATAGACCAACGTGCTGATAAGCATCTAAAAATAGAGTCGGCCAATAATACCACTGCCCACAAAATTTTGTGGGCAGTGGTAATGCAGCAAAATGACCACCACAAGATCCGTGAGTGTAACTCTTCAAGATCTTCTTCATCCTTGTTCAATGATCGAAGTATAACACCGCCTCGATTTCCATCCAAGTCCATCTTCCCAATAAGCAATAATTTCATGTGGTTTCTCTAATCTCAAAGCTCTCTCTTGTGGTCGCACTGATGATCGACACATTGCCCTTTGGCAATAAACTATGTCGTATCACCACCTCATCATGTTCCAATTCAATCGGTTACATTCACCGCCGCTATTCACCGCTCGCTTTCACCAATCAGATGGCTTCTTGCTGCTTTCGAGCATCCGGCCAACTCGCCCCTATTATTTTGTGGCTTTATCTCTAAGTCGTATTCCTGAATTTTCAAAACCCACTTTCCTCTGGTACCCCTGCAGTCCTGTTGTGACAAGACATCCTTCACAACCGGATAGGGGACATAAGCCTTGATCTTGTTATAACCGACATAGTTCCCGGAATGTCGGAGGGACTTGACCAAAGCGTAAGCTTGTTTCTCCTGCGGATGGTGTGGTATTAATTCTTTTGAATCTCAGACTTTACTCATAAAGCTTACCTGGATGTTCAAGTCACAAGATCCTTCAGATCAATACCCTCGCAATGGTATCCCGATGCAAATGAGAAAATAATGAAGTCTCGTGAAAAATCAGATCAATGGTGGGGCTTGTGAGATGGTGTTCTTGATATCTTCAAAGGATCTATTAGTCTCATTTCCCCATCTAAAGCGCTAAATATCCTCTTCAAAGAAAGCACCTGCGTTTTTATCCTTCAAAATTAGGTACAAATCAAGGGATGAAGTTGATTTTTTCCGAGAAAGGACTGCAAGGCCCTTTTGTTGACTGGGGTCGGACATCTTTTATTTATTGGACTCTCTCAGGGTCAATGGACACTCCCCTCGATGAAGCCACATGTCCTAGCAATTTTCCTTCATCAATCCTGAAAACAGACTTCTTAGGGTTCATTGAAATGCCATACTCCCTGCATCGCTTAAAAACAGTTCTAAGATGGGAAGGTGATCTTTCCTTTCTTTGTACACCACTGTGAGATCATCCTGATATATATTTCTATGATCTTTTGTATGATGTCTCTAAAAGCATAGTCCATTGTTCTTTGAAAAGTTGCACCTCCATTCATAAGACCAAATGGCATCCTTAAGTACATAAAGTTCCCCAGGGTGTAGTAAGTGCAGTCTTGAGCTGGTCCTCCATTTTGAGCAAAACTTGATTGTATCTTGAGAACCCGTCCAACATTGACATCATTCCTACTCCTGTTACTCGTTGGAGTAGGTGTTCCATGTTTGGGAGAGGATAATTATCTTTTAGTGATGCCTGGTTGAGATTGCGGAAATCAACACAAAGGCGGATGTCTCCATTCCAACCAGATTTTGACATCCAAGAAGAATAATTCCATGGGGCTAGCGATACCCGGCCAACCATCTTCCTGAGTTCCTTCGATTCCGCCTCGCCAGCCTTCGGGTTGATATGCTCTCAACTTTTTATCGAAAAGGCTTTGGCTCCCTCGGGAATAAAGGTATAGTACCGAATACTCTATAGGCCTTGAGTTCATCATAGTTCCAAGCGAATATATCTCTGAATTCTTTGATGAGGTCAAGTATTGCCCTTCTCTCCTTTCTCCTCTATCCCTTTTCCTATCTGGACCGCTCTTGATCCATTTCAAGCACTCAATATTAAATTCCGTCTTCCTCAGCTTGCTTGTTAGTTCTTCTACCTTTGAAAACATCATGTCTATCAAAAAAGATCTTCCAGAGGAATGCATCCCTTTGGCAAGGTGTTGTTTTGTAGGTTGATGGCTTCCAAGTCCATAGAATCAGCCAAAGCTTATTTGAAAATTGCGGAATTTTGTCGCTCTCCATGAATCTGCTAATCTGATCATCATCTTCAAAACTTGCCAATGCTAATTGTCGGGGATGGAAGGTCTAAAGAGGACTTCCATCTTGCATTGATCATGAAGAGGTCCTTCGCTAGGTTGCAAAGTGGATGCTGAAACAACCAGAGCATCTGCTACATGGTTCTCCTCTTGTGGAATAGCTTCAATTGACATCCTTTTGAAAGTCTTTGAAAAATTCTCAGCCACATCTTGATACTTCTTTAATTTTTCGTTTTTAGTTACAAACCTCATCAGAACCTCGTGAGACGATAAGGTCTGAATCACCCTTTACTTCTAGGATAGTAGCCCTCTTTGTCAATGGCCGATTGGAGCTCCTGTAATAAGAGCTTCATATTTCGCCATATTGTTAGTGCAATCAAATTCAAATCTATAAGATCGATAGAAAACCTCACCTAAAGGAGCTGCCAAAACTACTCCTGCACCTGACCCCGCACTGAGTGCTAACCATCAAATTCTAGCCCTTTATTCTTCTTTTTCTTCTATTGTGTCCATATTCAATTTTCCTTCTTGAATGAACCAATCACTTAGACCGCTATTGATGCATAGGAGTTGATCATCTACTTCATCGAGATCTTCAACTCCATGCACAGTGGGTTTACTACTTAACGGTATAATGTCCTCCTTTAGGGTGAGGGATGACAGCTTCAGATTGCTCCCCGTGAATGCTTCCACCCAAATGTGCAATAAGCTCATCACAAATGATAATCCCAAACTTATTAATATCGCCAATGATAAACACATTCATCCGGAAAGGGGCGTCAGGGTAAGAATCAAAAGTTACTTCAAGATCTTTAATGGCTTCCTTCACAAAATTATCCTTGGTGTTGAACAGCGAGACTTTCAGGCCCAATCGTTGCATCACTTCTTCTATCATTATATTCTCTTTGGCCCCCGGATGTAGAAGACAATTGTGAAGGAGGAGACCATTTACTCGGAGAGTGACATAAAAGGGTCTCAAATCATGTTTCTTTGGAGTTGAATCTCCCACTTGATTGATGAAAAGGGAAAAGTCTTTTACCTGATTTGGACGCACCCCAAATGTGTTGCACAAACTTCATCTTCCGGTTGAATCTTCTTTGGAGGAGGTTCCCCGAGAAGGAGCATCATCTGAAGAAGTTGCCCATTTCCTCTTGGTATGAGGTAGTTCAACTTGGAGGATGCTCGACTCTTCTGGTTCTGGTATAGGTTCGTCACCTGGATCCCATGCTTCACAATTTATGATAAATTCTTCAAATTCAAACTTTCTCTCAATCTCAAAAGCCAATTCTTGAGCTTCCTCCAAGGTTGTTGGTGATCAGTCCTTGACCTCGAAATGCAAATCTCCTTCCAGAGAAAAAAAGGTAATGATCAATGATGGCTTGCTCCGAACCAACTTTGATCGAACTCCTCTGAGGGCTAGGGTTAATCTATCAGTAAACTCTCTTACACTTTCACAAGGCCCTTTGCATATGTCGGTGTACTAAGAGAAAAGATCTTCTGGATTTTCTTTGTCACACCATCTCACTTTGAAAGCCTTTTGCAAGTCTTCAACGCTCTTTATGCTTTTAGCAGGAATCTTATCAATCCATCCTTTAGCCCTTCCAGTAAGGGAGATTGCAAAGAGTTTCATGAAAAGATCAAGGTGATGTTGACCATCCAGGTGGAAATCAAACTTTTCACAAAACTCGAAGTCCAATGCGGATTTCCGTAAGTTTCCTTCAAAGGCAGCCACAAGTATGCATCTTCAGGGACGTTATGTTCCCCTCCTGGGATATTGCTGAAATCAAAGCAGCTATAACTGGTGGAGACCATTTATGAGGATTTGGATTGATAGGAGGTGGAGGATTTTTTGTGGTTGTGGTCGTAGTGGTGGTTGTGGTAACCATGGCGGGGTTTGAATAGATCTTCCACCACGAGTAATCATATTCAAAGGAAGTCTCTTTCCAAAGGTGACTTGACAACAGGTGACTTAGGCGGTGGAGGTTTCCTCCTCAAGGTCAGGAGGCTATTGTACCTCTTTTCGCTCTTTGCGGGATCGTTTATTAGTTTCCCTTGAAACTACTCAAAGAACAGGGGAAAAGGCTATGGAGTCGCTGCAAGCAAGGCTTACCAAAGATATGTCACAGGGAAGGTAGACTCGTTCCCGCAATCCAGCTTCAAAATGTTATCGCACGGGTTTGTGGTGGAAAGCACCAAGGAGCTTGGAGTCGCTATTGAAACCGGGCGTATCAGAGCTTCCCACCCAATCGGCCACCCTCGATGGGGGCTCTTTTCATTTAGGGAGGGACAACCGCTGAGACGTCCCTAAGGTAGTCTGGTTAATGAAGGGCTAAAGGGTAATGGACTAAGTCAAAGAAGTTCCCTTCTCGATTGCCCAAATGAGATAGTCAATGGGTCTTCCATCGATGATGCACCTCGCTTATGGACAAGACAAAGAAGACCAGAATATAAAGCCATGGGTTAGTACTTCAAGCATTAAAGACTATCTTATCATATATATATGAGCAAATGATTATGTGCTATTATTGACTAAGTCAATGATGGCTAAATGAAGACAAATGGTTTATATCACTTCAATAAATGCATGAGATATAGAGCATTCAATGTTCAATATTAGACCTTGTATCATATCATCATTAATGCAATAAATATGTCAAATCAGCTCACATACATAAACCTGCTGCGTCACCTATATTGTTTCTCTCGCTGGCTGTGTGTGACGCCTTTAACAACAAGTCAAAATGAAAGGGAAGAGCACAACGCTTTACCAAACAAGCTCACAAATGTAATTCACAGCTCAAACCAATCAAAGGAAGGTGACAAAGTCAAAACCAAGAGGTCCAAGCAAGAGATTTTAACAAGGTATGATCGCCACCTAGATAAAACTTTGGTTGCAAATTGGGGTTATTAATAAGAAAGGACTGCTATCACACCTGCCAGGTGGAAAGGTCTAAAGAGCTTGAGTCGGGCTTGAAACCGGGCTGCATTGTGAGCTTCCCCACCCACTGCCACCGCGATGGGGCTCTTTCTCATTTAGGAGGGCTAGTCCAAGGAGACGTCCCCCGAGGCAATACTTAGGTTAATGAAAGGTCAAGGGTAATGGACCAAGTCAAAGAAGTTCTCAATGATTGTCGCCCAAAAGAGATAGTCAAGGGAAATATCCACTGAAGATGCAACTGTTGGCGGTGACAAGACAAATAATAACTAGAATATGTGCTTGCAGTATTAGGTAATTTCAAGATATAAATGACCATCTTTATCATATATGTGTTGTATATATGCTATTATTGACTAAGTCAATGATGGCCTATCAAAGTCAAAGATTTGTATCACTTCACCAACAAATGCATAAAGAGACAAAGCATTCAATGTTTCAAAATTAGACCTTATATCATATCATTAATGCATTAGATATGTCAAATCACCTCACATATATTAAGTTGCTGCGCCATATATATTGTTGCTACAATGATGCTGACGTCAAGCTTAAAATTAGGTCAAAAATTAAGACAAAGATTAGAACGTTTTCATCAATAAGTTTGTAAAATGCAATCAATGTCTCAATGCCTATCAAGGAGGTGAGAGAAGTCACAACGCTGCATGCTATACAGTTGGTTTAAAAAGGTGTGACATCACCTCTATAGGTTTGCTACAATCAATTATGCGATCGTGTCAAGCTCTATCAACAAGTCAATTTGAAAAGGAAAAGAGCAATAACGTTTCACCAATCAATTTTATAAATATAATCACAGCTCAAACCAATCAAAGGAGGGTGACAGTCAAAACGCTAAGGTCTAAGCAAGAGATTTAACCAGGTATGACGCCACCTCTATATAAGTTTTGTTGTTCTGCAAGTTAGCTAATAAGGAGAGATATTTGACAAAATCAACCAAAGAAAAGGCAAACAACTCCACGGGCGAAGAGACAACAAGGTCAGACCTTTTAGTCCAAACAAGAGTTTAAATAAGGCCAAACGCTATCAGCCTTTAGGGTTAGTCTTAGAACTAGCTAGGGTTAGACGCTAGGTTAGTTAGGTTTTCAATTTAGAGGTAGTTTGAAAGAGTTTTGCTGCATAACAAGCTTCAAAAATCATTCATAGACTAGTGCCTTGGGTTAATGGAGTCAACTTTGAAGTGAGACTAATGGTTTAGGAAGGACCTAAACTTAAAGATTAAGAGAGCTAGGGTTTGATGGTGTTGCTATGGCAAGGCCACCAACCCTAAACCCTAAGAAGAAAAGATTCACCTAGGTGTAGCTGTGCCAGGGCCCCGAACTTTCACTCTCTCCTTAAGACTTTCTTGGCAAAAACGGCTAGCTTAAAAGCATAAACCCATGGTCGAAAAGTGTTGCTATGGCAAGGCTTTTCAAAACCTGTAGAAGTAAACCCCTAGGTGTAATTCAATTAGGCCTAGGACTTCTTTCTTCAATTTATACTCAAACTAGCTCAAGACAAGAGATGGCTAGTGTAGCTGGCTAGGCTAAACCTTCTCAAATCAAATGGTTTAAAGTTTTACCATGGGGACATGAAGCCTCAACCTACTTGTGTGTAGGCTCCCTAGGTTTCAAGGATCAAGCAAATAACAACAAGATAACAATTAATGCAAATGTTAAAACAACAACCATTCATCCAAGAAGTTTTGATGAAAAACACTATACATTCTCAAGGGAAGAAAACCAATCCACATCCTAGTTGTAAACCTTCCAATGAGTAATAGCACCACTTTGCCAAAAAATAATCCTTCCAAGAAGTTATACCACACCCAAGAGACAATAAACCAAGAACAAGAGTTAAAAGATGACCTCCTCTCAAATGAGAGCAAGTTATGTTATGATAAAATGAGAGGCAACGCCCTCTATTTATATGATACTTTTGACCCTTCACTTACACAAAATAATACTTCAAATACCGACACATGGTCGACATTACATTATTATCTTAATCATTTGTCACTTTTACATTAAATGCTAAAATATGTCAAAAATGAGCTAAAAAAAAAGGGAGACGTCAAGCCCCTAAAGGGAGACATTGGCCCCTGCTTTGGGCATAAATCATCATCCATCGAAAGTAAAAACGCGTTCCCTCCTCGTTCTTCAACCGCCACGGCAAGAAGCCTTCCGCAAGACGCCACATGCTCCGTAAAAATCTAAGCCGCTTCCTGGTGGCGCCCGGATCATCAAAGTCAACGCCGCAGAATCGCAGGGTCGATCCCCATGGGCGATCTATGCCAAACGCCCCTGGCTGAGCGCCCCACAGGTAAGACCCTCGTCACAACTCGGTCTCCGCCTCATCCCAACATCCATCCGACGGGCTCTTCTACCCATGGGTCCAAGCTAATCATCTCCCATGTGCACCGATCCTCTGGTACCGTCACGGCATGGTCCCCGCGACATCAAAGGCTACTCCGTGGGCTCACTGGGCCCTAGACATCATATAATGTAAATCACATCTCATCATTAAAATGCCTATATGCATAACATCCCTAACAAATCTTCTAAGAGCTCAAAGATCTTTTACTACTGCACCCACTATACAAAGCTAAGGAAACCAAAAGGGCAACCTATTGGGCTAATACCCACAAGAAATGGAAAGTTTCCAGCGGCTATTCAAACCATGTATAGTGATGTGGTTGTGGTTTTAGGGATGTCTAGTCATAGTCGACCTAGGGTTGGTGTCAACAGGTGCTCTTTGTAGGAGGCGAAATTGCACCACATGGATGCAATTTTCCAAGCCCTTATTGCCTTATCTTTCTCTTTATTTGCATTTTTACTACAAGCCTTGGACTTAAGAGGACACCGCCTTGGCTTGCTGGCCAGAGCCGACAGCGCTACCCACTAGTATCTTCGGGCAGAAAATGATAGGGTCGGCTCGCGGATGACCCTTCCTTTGGCCATGCAAAACCAAAGGTCATCGCCTGGTTTGGTGACCGATGATGGCAATGTCATACCGCTAGATACCTATGATCATAATGGGTCATAGTTCGCGGATGAGACCTCCCATCCTCTTGGTTAGGTCTTGCATTTATTTATTTATCATTTTCTTTAGGGTCCCTCAGCTTTATGAGAGGTTTTTATTGCCTTCCTCGGGGATCCCCCTGGCTAAGCATCTCTAGGTGTTCATTTTCCTATGGCTTTATCTTTACTACTTTTACCCTGGCCTTTAGCCCTTCTTCCCACAAGACAAGATAAAAATCGGATGGTCATCCCAATGGCTAGACTAAGGAATGGGATAGATGAGTGGGTTTTGGTGATGAAAAGTGATAATATGAGGGAGGCGGACGATGGTTCTTCAAACACCCTTTGGTGGATAACCAAACCCATGAATTAACTGCTACCCAATCAATCACCCCAACAGTTGGTCAAGTAGATTAGTGTAAGATCTAAGCAAATATCCAAAATGAAAGAGATCTAATGCATACATAGCAAGGTTATAATGACGCAACATGACACATACCATGATACCGGACCAACTACCTCATGTGGAGCAAGAGCTCTTCGATGCAGCTCAGCCGGTAGTGATGGAGGCTGCAACTGCTGACAGGACAAATCTGAAAGAAGAAGAAAGATGGGCCCCTCAAGGGCCATGCTCAAGTCAATCTCGGTCTTCAGACCCATGCGCGCGCGTCTAGGACCATGGGCCTCGAGACATGATCTCCCAGTTAATCCCTAGATATCGGGATAATGCTGACTTTTGTCAAATTTAACCAATGAAAACTTGTAAAACTTCTATAGCTATGAAGAGATAACAAGGTCAAGACCTTCTATCCAAGCAAAGTTTAAATAAGGCCAAACGCTATCTTTTAGGGTTAGTTCAAATCGCTAGGGTTAGACGCTAGGGTTGCGGGTTTAGGTTTCAAATAAAGTAGTTTGAGAAGAAGTTAAGGCATAACAAGCTCAAGAAAGAGTTTCAGACTAGTGCCTTGGGTTGGAGTCAATGGAGATGAGACCGATGGTTTAGGAAGGACTCAAACTTAAAGACAAGAGAGCTAGGGTTTGATGGTGGCAATGGCAAGGCCACCAACCCAAACCCTAAGAAGGAAAGACTTACCTAGGTGTAGCTAAAGCTAGGCCTAAAGCTTCCTCTTCTCTCTAAGACTTTAATTTGGCAAAACGGCTAGCTTAGGGAACACAATCTATGGCTGAAAAAGTGTTGCTCAATACAAGGTTTTCAAAACCCTAGAAGTAAAACCCTAGGTGTAAACTAAATTAGGCCCAGGGATCACTTCTTTCTTCAACTTCTTGTGCTTAAAACTAACTCAAGAAATGAGATGGCTAGTGTGGAAGCTATGGCTAGGCTAGACCTCCCAAATCAAATGGCTTAAAGCTCTATTCATGGGGACATGAAGCTCAACCTACTTGTGTGTAGGTTCTCTAGGGCTTCAAGGATTGAGCTAATAACAACAAGATAACAATTAATGCAAATGTTAAATCAACAACCATTCATTCAAGAAGTTTTGATGAAAACACTACAAGATCATGAAGAAAGCAAAATCCAAAGCCTAGTTGTAAACCTTCCAAATGAACAAGTATTCACTTCACAAATAATAGCCCAAGATGTTGTGCCTCACTCCAAGAGAATAAAAAGCAAGACAAGAGCTAAACCATATCTCCAAGAGAGCAAGTTATGTTATGATAAAATGAGAGGCAACGCCCTCTATGTTTTCTCGATACTTTGACCTTTAATTCTGGCTAAAATAGGTCAATAAAATAGCTATCGACATTACATTATTCACCATTTGTCACTTTTACATGCTAAAAATGCCAAACATGAGCTAATAATGACGCCGCCCTAAAGGGAGACGTTGGCCCTATTTGGGCATAATCATCATCCACTAATAACTTTGGCCCTGTTGGAGCTAATAACCTGCCACACGTGCCCTAAGAAACCCAGCACGCTGCCACAAGCTCCAGAAAACGTCCAACCTGCACTGGGTGGCGTCCTGATCATCATGGTCAACGCCCCATCAGGCGGGTCCATCCCCATAGGCTAGGTCCGTACAAACGCGTCCCCGATGAGGCGCCCTTCTTCTCCGCAGTAAGGGCTCGTCACAACTGTCCTGCCGCCGCCATCCCAACGTCCATCCGATGGGCTCTTCAGCCCCATGGAGGTCCCAGCTAATCATCTCCCCATGTGCACCGGACTCTCCTCGGTACTTGTCCACGGCATGGTCCCAGACAAAGCATTCACGCCTCCAGGGGCTCATCATTCCCAGACATCATAGCAATGTACATCGCATCTCATCATTAAAATTAACAAACATATGCATAACATCCCTAAATCTTCTAAGAGCTCAAAGACCCTTACCACGCACTCCACTATACAAAGTTTTTCAAGGAAACCCAAAGGGAAACCTATTGGGCTAATACCCACAAGAAATGGAAAGTTTCCGCGTTATTCAACCATGTATAGTGATGTGATGTGGTTTTGGGATGTCTAGTCACAGTCGCACCTAGGGCCGGTGTCGCCTGTGGGTGCCTTTGTAGAGTATGAAATAATCTGGCCATGGATGCAATTTTTCCAGTTTTTCCCTTATTGCCTTATCTTTCTTTATTTGCATTTTACTACAAGCCTGACGAAAATGACACTGCCTTGGCTTGCGGCTGAGTCGACAAATGCTAGCCCACTAGTATCTTCGCAGAAATGATAATGGGCTCGATGAGACCTTCCTTTGGCTATGCAAACTTCAGTGTCATCATACTGGGTTTGGTGACCAGATGATGGCAATGTCATAATCAGCTAAATACCTATGATCATACCTGTCGCATTTAAAATTCCATCCCTATTAAAGTCCTACTGTATTTTAATTACCTTTGTGTCCCTGCTGCCTCATCTCAGAGGCTTTACTCCTGCATCCTCCGGCTGACCTTCCTGCCTTCATTTCCTGCTGACTTTACCTCCTGGCCTTTGTTCTTCCCACAAGACAAGATGTACCCGGATGGTCATCCTAATGGCTAGACTAGGGGAATGGGATGGATGAGCGGGTTTTAAGATGTAAGAGTGATAATATGAGTGGGAGCGAACGATGTATTCCTCTGCAAAACCCTCTTGGTGGCTAACCAAAAACCCATGAATACCAACTGTTAAGCTACCCAATCAATCACCCCAACAAGTTGGGTCAAGTGGGATTAGTGTAAGATCCAAGCAGTTATCCTAAATGAAAAGATCTAAATGCATACATAAGAAGGTTATAATGATCAAATATGACACATACCATGATACCTCGGACCAATACCCCATGGAGCAAGAGCTTTTTCCATGCAAGTCCGGGCCGGTAGTGATGGAGGTCGGTAATCAGCCGGGCAGGACAAGTCCGGCCGAGAAGAAGAAAGATGGGCCTCAAGGGCCATGTTTCAATAACTACCAGATTCATGTCTAGGATCATGTGGGCCTCGAGACATGATCTCCTAAGTTATCCCTAGATATCGGGATAACAGCCTCCTTTTCACATTGTTTCCAAGTATGAGATAGTCAAGGAGAAAGATCCATCATGATGACCCGCTATAGACAAGACAAAGAAAAACTAAAATTGTGCTTGCGCTATTAGTACTTCATTAAATCAATGATCATCTCCAATACATATATGAGCAAATGATCACGCTACTATTGACGTCAATGATGGCTAAAAGAGACAAATGGTCTATAATACTTCTTCAACAAAGCATAAGAGATAAAGAGTATCTCAATGTTCACAATTAAACCTTTGTATTATATCATTAATGCACAAATATTTCAATTTAGCTCATATAGACAATGATGTTGCGCACCTATATTGTTGTTGCAATAAGTGTGACGTCAATGTAGTATTGCAGCTCAACGCTTTTAGCAAATAGGCTTACAGATGCAAAGAATAACTCAATGTCAACCAAGATAGATGATAAAAGTCACAACGCTGTGTGTATAAACAAGGTATCTAAACATGTGACGCCACCTATATAAACTTTGTTATTCAGCAGCTTAGGTTAGCTAGCCAAGGAGTGACGCTTTGACAAATTCAACCAACAAAATGTAATAAAACTCCTCCATTAGAACTATGTGATGAGAAGACTAGGCTGCACCTTTCATCCAAGCACAAGTGCAAAATTAGCGTGGACGCCATCTCATTAGGGTTAGTTCTAAAACTAGCTAGGTTAGACGCTAGGGTTAGTTAGGGTTTCAATTGTAGTTTGAAAGAGTTTAAGGCACAACAAGCTTCAAAGGTGCCCTTAGGACTAGTGCCTTGGGTTAATGGAGTCATTGAAATGAGACTAATGGTTTAGAAGACCAAATTTAAAGACAAGAAGGTTAGGGTTTGGTGGTGTTGCTATGGCAAGGCCATCAACTCTAAAACCCCTAAGGAGGAAAGACTTACCCAGGTGTACAAGTTAGGCCTAAAGCTCTCTCTCCGCTCTTCAAGACTTGTTTGACAAAACGGCTAGCTTAGGAGCACAAATCTAGGGCTGAAAAGCGTTGCTTCATACAAGGCTTTCCAAAACCCTAGAAGTAAACCCTAGGTGTAAAATCAATTAGGCCTAGGGACGCCTCTCTTCTTCTTCAATTTGTGCTTAAAACTAACACAAGATGAGAGGGAATCTAGTGTAGCTATGGCTAGGCTAAACTCCTTCAAATCAAATGGCTATAAGCTCTATTCATGGGGACATGAAGCCACAACCTACTTGTGTGTTGGTCTCTAGGGTTTCAAGGATTAAGCAAATAACAACAAGATAACAATTAATGCAAATGTTAAATCAAGAACCATTCATTCAAGAAGTTTTGATGGAAAAACACTTACAAGATCATGAAGAAAGCAAAATCCAAATCCTAGTTGTAAACCTTCCCACGAATAAGAGCACCACTTCGCCGTCAATAGCCTTCCAAAGAGTTGTGCCTCTCACCCAAGAGAGAGAAGAAAAACCAAGCAAGAACAAGAGCTAAGAAATGATCTCTCAATGAGAGCAAGTTATGTTAAGTGATACAAATGAGGAAACATTCCTCTATTTATATGATACTTCAAGGACCTTAATTAACAAAATAGGTCAACAAAACAGCTCTATTGCTGACGATACATAATTCAATTATTTGTCACTTTTATGCTAAAATGTCAAAATGAGCTAATAATGGAGACGCCAAATTCCTTTAGAGACGCGGCCTTTCTGTGGCATAATCAAAGATCCCACAAGTTAGATGTTGTCCCCTCTGGGGCTCTTGCAACCCGCTATGTGTGCCTAGAAGGCCCATCACACTGCCATCTGCTCCAAAAGGGGTCCAAGTAGTCCTGGGTGGCGCCCAATCCATCTAGGTCAACGTCCCATCTCTAAGGGGCTGATCCCCATAGGTCAAAGTCTCTGCCAAAACGTCCTGAAAAAGGCGTCCTTCCTCTTCTCGCAAGGGCTCGCCACAACTCGTCTACCGCCATCCTTAACGCCCACCGATGGGTTCTTCAAATTCCCCATCGAGGTCCTGTTTAACATCTCCCCCATGTGCACCGATCCTCTGTACCTCACGCATGGTCCCAAGACATCAAAGACCACGCCTCCAGGGCCCATCACCCTAGACATCATAGCAATGTAAATCATATCCATCATTAAATTTATCAAACGCGGTGCATGAAATCCCTAACAAATCATCCGATAGCTCTAAGACATTACACAAAACCACTATACAAAGACAAAGCAACAAAAAGGGCAACCAAAGGGGCAACCTATTGAGCTAATACCCATAGGAAATGGAGAGATCCCTCAAAGGATCATTCAAGCCATGTGTAATGTGGTGATATGGTTTTAGGGATGTCCAACAATTCAAAATTCAAGGGTCGGTGTTTTCCAGTGGGTGCCTTTGTAGGAGGCGAAGAAATTCGCCATGGATGCATTTTTCCAAAGCCCTTATTGTCTTATCTTCTTTATTTGCATTTCTTTACCAAGCCTTTGATCTAAGAGTGACACCGCCTTTGGCTTGCGGCCGAGTCGACAAATAAGCAATACCACCAGTACCTTCGCTAAATGAGAGGGTTGGCTCGTGGATGAGACCCCTTCCTTTGGCCATGTAACCAAAGGTCATTGCCCCGGTTTGCGACCGATGGTGATAGTAATGTCATATCGCTAAATACCTATGAACATAATGGGTCGACTCGCATGAGACCTCCCATCCCTCGTTGGGTCTTGCATTTATTTATTTCATTTTTCTTAGGGTCCTTAGTTTCTTATCGAGTAAGCTTTTTATTGCCTCTCGGGATCCCTCCGGCGGCATCTCTAGGTTTTATTTTCCCATGGCTTTTATCTTCTACCAGCCTGCTTTTACCCTGGCCTTAGCCCTTCTTCCTAATAAGCATAAGATGTACCCCTCGAGTCATCCTAATGGGCTTAATTAGGGAATGGGATGATGAGCTGGATATAAGATGTGAAAAGTGATAAGATGGAGCGCGACGATGGCTCCGCGAACCCCCTTGGTGGCTAACCAAAACCCATGAATACCGGGTTGCTAAGTTGCCCCATCAATCACCCCAACAATGGTCAAGAGGATTAGTGTAAGATCCAAGCCATCCTATGAAAGGATACTAATGCATACATAAGAAGGTTGTACCGATCAACATGACACATACCATGATACCTCGACCAATTACTCTACATGGAGCAAGAGTCCTCTCAGACGCAAGCCCAGGCCCAGAGTGATGAAGTCGGCAATCACGACAGGACAAAGTCGGCCGAGAAGAAGAAACATGGGCCCGTCAGGGCCATGCCTCTAAGTCGCCCTCGCCTCGGTACTCCATGTCTAGGGACCATGTGGGCCTCGAGACATGATCTCCTAGTTATCCCTAGATACCGGAGATAACAACTCGAGGACCCGGGATGAGCCCATGGAGGTCAGAGTTTTGATGTGCGTGCAGGACCATACCCGATGGACAGGTACCAGTGGACCGGTACACATGGGGATATGATTAGCTCGGACCTCTATGGGGCTGAAGAGCCCATCAGATGGTTGTTGGGATGGCAGAGACACGACAACGTTATGATGAGCCATTGCATGAGAAGAAAGAAGGACGTTCCACCCAGGACACTTTGGCAAAGCCCGGCCTAGGGAGAATCACCCACTGCAGATGGAACGTTTGCCTTTGATGGACAGGACGTCACCTAAGAGAGCTGGACGTTGACTGGAGCGTGTGGCAGTGTGCTGAGGTCATTTGGCACGTGTGGTAGCTTGGAGGAGCCCTGGAAGGGCCAACGTTTGGTCTTTGGATGCTGTATTTGCACAAAAGGGGCCAACGCCTTCCTCAGAAGGGCTTGACGTCCCTCTTTTTGCTCATATTATGACATTTTTCTGGCAATTAATGTAAAAACAGTGTAAATTGTGTAGTCAGCCTTGTCGGTTGTTTTGATGACCTAAATTTTAATTCAAAGGTCATAGATTGGTATAAATAGAGGACGTTTCTCCTCATTTTAAACATAACAGAACTCACTCTCTTGTGAGAGATCAACTTTTAGTCTTTTGCTTGGTATCTTTGGTCTTGGAAGTGAGGCGCAACTCTTATTGGAGGATTCTTCTTGGCATTTATGGTGTTTCTCTCATGGAAGGTTTA
>SNQJ01S0146481.1:0-12687 GCA_010110895.2 Picea sitchensis
TGTTTACCCAACACCACTCGCCAATATTTTACAAGATTTTATAATTCAGTGAAAGATTCGCCAATATTTTACAAGATTTTATAATTCAGTGAAATATTCGCCAATATTTTATAAGATTATATAATTGACTAAAATATTCGCCAAAAAATTATATATACATTTTATATTATTGATAAAATAGCCTTCAATTTTTCCTATGTATCATGGGGATTCGCCCATTTATTATACACATAAATTTAGGGGGGGTTCTTAAAATCACCCTTGTGGGTGACCGCTCGGGAAGTCCTAGTGTTTTACATGCCTATGAAATTTTATAAAATTAGTCCAATTTATCCCACATGCATAATGTGAATTGTTCTCCTCTCACTCTCTCATAAATAATTGAGGTGAAGGAGGCCCTTTAAGCATGCAATGGAGTGTGATGTAAAGATTGTTGTGAATGAAGCGTAGCCAACATCTCTTTATTTTCAAAGATAAGCTACCCCATTCTTCCAGTTTGTGTTCTATAGTTTTTTTCTCTCTTATTCATTAATAGAAGTTGGGTTTCACTATAATTATGTGTTTCTTGCAATATCTCTGTGTATTTCATTTTTGTATCTCTATTCTATTGATGTCTTCATGACGTTCTTAAAATAATATGGATCACATCATACAACCACCCTATCATAAGGCGTTGAACTCATTAATTTTTTGCTCAATGAATTCCTCGAAAAAATTCCTCTCCCCATAAGTGTTCCTCGAACTGCTCCCATTCCACGTCTTTGATGACCATTTTTAGTTGAGGTAGGAGCATCTTCCACCAAATTAGAGCACTCCCTTTCAGTTGAAATATCGTCAAGAACACTTTCATTTTGGAGGTGTAATCACTATGTGAAAATCACATCACCATGTTCTCCAACCATGCCTCAGTGTCTAAGCCATCTAGGGCACCCAAGAGCTCGAGAAAATTCACTTTATCTAGTTCTTTGTGTATACTACTACTACCAGTTGGGGCACGATGTGAACCATGATTGGGCACAAACGCTTGTCCCTCATATCTATCTAGGTAGTTGATCAACGCCTTTGGCATCCTCTTAAAGGATCTCATCATACCTACCACATCTCCCATAAAAACCTTCTCTTGCTAAATAGTCTGCTCACCTCCCTGAGGGTTTGATCCCTCTCATGTGGATACAATCAGAGAAGTCACACCTCTTCCTTCCACACCAGGAAATATACTTCCTCTTCTTCCTCTAACCATGATTACCTGCATGGAAAATTTCAAATTAATTAGTGATTCATCTTTAAACATTTATTTAACACAGTGGAAGGTGTAACGATCCAATGTCGTAGGATTGAACCAACTCTTATACCATATGTAACATCCTCTTTGTTATGACATAAAACTAAGTGAATACAGTAAGATTTATTTTTTTTGAACCTTAGTTGGATCAAATAATACATTAAACAACATACATAATTACATATTCATTCTATTTTCATTCATGTCAATGCAAAACAAGATTTAGATATAACTTCAAAGTTGTTTTTATATCCACCAAATCACATAAAAAGAACATACAATGTCTACCCGACCAACCTACCATCTAAGGTTAGGAAATCCAAGACACATAATAGATGCTCAAGTATAGGATTCATCCGATATATTTTGACCATTTAAGGTCTTAGGATTAGAGATTGTTCTGAACAACATGAAGGTATCTAATCCCATAACCAACTCAAATCTACACTCATGATTTAAAAATTAGTAAGGTACTTAATCATAACGCAAATTAAATCATTCAATTCCTCAAATACTAGACAATTTTTCCTTCCCTTAAAGGTTATAATAACAATAATTAATCATAAACTAGATAATATGCCATCTCTTTATGAAATCCATCATTAAATTATTACTCACCATTAAACAAAAATCTCTTCGCTCTAGGAATACAAGCATCAATCAATATTCGATTTGTAACAACCCTCCATTGTACAAACCAAGTAAGTAGATATTATGAGTTAGCATAATATATAATTATTTATTTTTGAAAGAGAAAGGAAGAGAAGAGAAAATCTCTCAAACTATGAGAGGAAATTGTAAGCTTGTTTTTTACTTTTTGAACTAAAAATATATTGTGATGATGTAATTCTGCATCTCTGTGTTTTTCTATTTCTGAGAATTAGTTAAGACTATGTTTTAAGATCCAAATTTTCTCTTATGGGGGTCATAGTGAAAAGTATGTGCAGTTCCAACACAATAAGTGCACAGAGGAACCCTTTGAAATTACAAATATCAAGAGAATAGCACAATGTCTGTGCATATCCCACTCAAGTTGTGCGGAGGCCTTAAACTTCTGAAGAATAGAAGCTCAGGAGAGACAATGCAAAACCACACAGAGTAGGTGCAAGAAGTGCCCAAGAGACCTTTTAAAGTCCATAGCTCAGGACAGAATGTCATGTGAGCGCTGGAGTTCACTTCATATAAGTGATGAAGATCAGGAGAAAAAACATGTGCAGAGTTTCAAGTGGTGACTCAAGGAGCATAAAATCCTTTGTTTAAGAATTGGTGGACAAGATCTTCTCATGAGGAGTTGAAATCCCCACAATTTTTCTATCAAACAAGAGGAGCGCGCTCATTACTTATTGAGTCCTTCGGACATAGTCACTTCAACATTTTGGAACATTTAATGTTTTCATGAGGCATGGAGCCTTGAAGCTCTAAAGCTTGGAGTTAATCCTGACTATAGATCGTTGGACAAGAGTGAGCCAAATATCTTCAAGTTATTCGGTGATTCAACACTCTGGAAAGTTTGAGTCCTAGCTATTAATGGCTAAGAAACCTTGAAGCTCCGAAGTCCCAAAGTAAAGGACAATCATGGATCTAGTGATTGAATGAGGTCATTATATCTCCAAGCCTTCGTCCTTCACGAGTTTGGTATTTTTCCACTTTGGTGAATTTGAGTCATTGTTAAAAAGGTAAAGAACTCTCGGAGTCCCAAAGTATGTAGTGAATGTCAACTGTTGATCAAAGGAGAGTGTGAACTACTAGATCCCCGAGCCCTTCGACGGTTTGACAATCCAGATGAATTAGTTCAAGGTTGTTGGTGCACAGAAAATATGAAGCCCAAAGTTCTGGAGTAGATCTCCACGATAGATTCTCATGTGAGGATAAATCCTATCAGTCGTCCGATTAAAGTCATAATCATTGATGAAGGAGGGTACAAGTGTAGAGTAGAACCTACAATTGGTTATCAACCTCTCTTTATGATCGAGTTCATACGGTAACAATCATGGTGAAAGAAAGTGTTGTAGTTGATGAATCCTTCAGATCATCGGAGTCCTAGAGCTCTGTATATCGCTTTTTTTTCCAACGCTAGGTTCTATCCTGTGGTCACAAGCAAAGTTGTCAAGGGAAAAAGGGCTAAATCATTTACATGTTGTTTCAAAAAAGCAAATATATAGGTTCTGCACCTATTATGCAATCCCAATATCTTTGACAGGAAGAACAATTCCTTAGTGGAACCTAGGTTTCTGATGTGATCAGATTTGTATAGTAACATTTTAGGACTGTGACTGAATCTAAGGAAAATATGAGTAATCAAAATAAAAAATGATCAAATTCAACTTTGAGTGTGATAGGGGTGTGCTTCCGATTTAATGAACTTTATCTTTAAAAACAAGGCAAACGCTATCGGAGTACGATCTACAACCATTTAAAAATTTGAATTTAATGAGGAAATCCTTTAAGCAAATTCATATGTCACTATAATAATTCATTCCAACCCACTGATGAAATGATCATTTCAACAAAAAACCCTTTAAATTTTGAGCATTTTTCTGTACAAAATATTCTTTTTAATTCATAAATCAAATGCAAGATATCAATACACAGAAATATCAGATACACCATTACGATGTTTCAATGTTAATTACTCATCAATCTGAGTTCCTTTGAGTTCTATTAATAATCCATACTTCAACAGTTATAATATGATTTCTACAAGAGAAATATCTCTAATTTTATCCATTAACAATTACAGAAATATGAAACGGAATATATTATCAAAATAATTCAACCATCCATTTACTTCACAAGTATACATTCCCATTTACAATGAATAAATTGAATATCCTCTTTCATCTATGTGATTATAAATTTCACATCAATCATCTTTCAATTACCAATACTAAAATAGTAAAATATTGTATCCAAAGGAGAAATAACAATTTTGGTAAGTCTTTTAGTATTAGATCCTGCGCAACATTCTTCATTTTGTCCTTTACTTAATCTAGGCTTATACTTAGGGTTAGACTTTTGTTATGATTTATAATTAATAATCTATTGTTTAATTAATTATTTTAATCCAACAAGGTATAATCATTTCAATGTTCTCTAGGCCACCTAGATTTATTGACTCAAGTTTAATTATGAGATATTCCCTTCAAGACACACCTCCATTATCCAATGGTGCCACTCACCTTAGACTTGTTTTGGAAGTTTATCTGACCCTTGGAGTCAACAATCCACTTGTTCGACCTTGTGAGAGACTAAGGGTTTCAAAAGAATAAGGAATATGCCTTATTATGTTCCCCTTATAATATTCATCAACGATTGTCTCAGTACACCCTCACGACATCACAAACCTCTCAAACTAGGTAATCGTTAACCTACAACTTAGACCACGGTGGGAGTGATAGTAGGTTGTGACCTGGATGTTTCCACACCTCTTCCTCAAATGTATGGTTTATGTGCATGGCCCCCTTACTCCTTATGTGATTCAGATTAGAAAGCATCTTCAAGCCTGCATCCATTGACAAAAGCAATGTCAATGATCCATATACATAAATCATACTGAAATCAATCATACATCATATGTGTGTAGAATGAAATGCTCAAATAAATACAATCCACTCCCTGACTCAATCCAGAATCCAAGGAAGTCCATCGATGCAATCAACATCCATAACATGTCATGTGTCCTGCACATTGAGGACAACTCGTCAAGAGTATCTGTCAATATATATAAATAACATTAAAAATAAGTCACAATACATAATCATCATCATATATAAATCATAATTGAAACAAAATCCTAAGATATCATAACTAGATCACTTGCATGCAAGTGTCCTCAAAGAATATGTAAATAAAAGTGTACTCAATGTAGTGGGATGTTACAATATGCCTTACGAGTTTGGAGACATTATCTGATTGGACAAAAAAATGATCTAAAAACTTATCAGAGTGGATTACAACATATTTTTACTTAGAGTGACTTGAATGTGCGACAAAGGCGTTGGTCATAACTACTTAGTGAATATGACTTCAAGATTACTTACATTAAAGAAACAAAGAACAGAGTAGAAAATGCATTGAGTTGGAGACCACTCATATTCTCAGTAAGACCTCTTAAGGTGAATCTTCGAGAAAATATTCTAAGGATAATACCAGAAAAGATACCATGATGTTGCCAAGGTATGAAGGTTATTCATTTGACAGTGATGGATTATTGAGGTATAACAACAAGATTTATGTACCACCTAACAACGAATTAAGGATTTTTATTTTAAATGAAGATCATAAAGAAGTATACATGGCTCGTCCTGGAGTCACGAAGATGCAGGTAGACCTTAAGCATTTATTCTTTTGGAAAGGAATGAAGATCGACATAGTTAATTATGTCGCAATATGTCTCGAATGTCGGAAAGTGATGGATGAGCATAAACATCTAGCGGGATTGTTACAGCTACACACAATTCCTGAAGAAAAATGGGAAGTCATTTCAATGGATTTTATTGTTGGATTGCCACGGACGGAAAGGAGACACAATTCTATTTTTCAAGTCATTGACACTATGACGAAGAGTGCAGACTTTATTCTAGTGTGTACTATGTATTAGGCTCCGAACATAGATAAAAAAAAAAAAAAATAGTGATATTGTGATATTGCATGGTGTACCAAGAAATATTATATTTGGTCGAGGATTGGTGTTTACTGGACAATTCTGGACTAGTTTCCAAGGGGATTTGGGAATGCAATTGAATTTTAGCACAACATATCACCCTGAGACAGATGGAAAAAATGAAAGAACGAATCATATTTTAGAGGATATGTTTCGTATGTATGTAGTGGATCAACAGAAACATTGGGAAGAATTCTTACCATTGGTAGAATTCGTGTACACCAACAGTTATCAAAGTACGATTAAGATGGCATCTTTTGAGTTCCTTTAGGGATGAATGTGTCAGACACCTCTAAGTTGGGATCGAATCCAGTATAGGGTCCTGGTGGGACTAGAATTTATCCAAGAAATGGAAGAAAAAATGTGAATGATAAGAAAAAGGATTAAAGAAGACAATATCAACATAAGAGTTATGTTGATGTGCACCACATTGACTTTGTTATGAGGTTGGAGATAAAGTTTTCTTATGGGTGAAACTACATAAGAGTTTGATCAAGTTTGGGAAGGGTGATAAACTCTCTCTTAGGTTTGTGGGGCCTTTCAAAGTTGTATAAAGGAAGGGACCCATGGAATATTGGCTAGCCTTTCTTGACTCTTTGAGACGTATGCAAGATGTATTTCATGTATCTGTTTTGTGACATTATATTTTAGATCTATCACATGCTATTGACTTGATTTCTTTGCAAGTGTCAGGTGAGGTTTGTCTCATGGCGGAACAAATCCGCATAGTGTACCATCACACTCGACAACTACGACATAGAATAGGCGATCAGGTCAAGGTCTAGTGGGACAATTATAGTCCACACTTGGCTACATGGGAGAACACATATGAGATGCGTAAAAAAATTATGTATTTTTTTGATAGATTGGATATTTATAATTGTTTTAGATACATTTATTACTTTCGTTTAAACTGTACAAAGTTTGGGACAAAGTTTAAAACAAGAGGGGGTGTATGTAACATCCAGTTCCACTGAGCATGTTTTATATTGACTTATTCTTTCAGGACACTAGCGAGAAAGTAATCTGATTATGATACATTATAATTATGAGTTATATTATGATGTCATTATGATTATAATTAAATTTCTAGGTATATATATTGACAGGTATTATTGATGAGTTCTCCTGAGTGTACAGGATACATGACAAGTTGAAGATGTCGATGGCATCAACGAACTTTCTTTGACTTTGAATTGAGTCAGGGAGTGGACTTGTATTTGGTTTGAGTCTTGAGTATTGATTTACATGTATGTATTATATGATGATTTCAGTATGGATGCTATGTATATGGATTATTAACATTATTCTTTTAAGTAGATGCAAGCTTGGTGACACTTGCTAATCAGACTCACATATCGAATAAATGAGTCATACACAGAAACCAAACAGATGAGGGAGAGGTGTGGAAAGTTCCCTGTCACATCCTACTAACACTCTCACCGTGATTTGAATTGTAGGTTAACGATTATCTATTTCGAGAGGTCCATTATGCCATGATGGAAGACTGAGGCGATTTCTCATGAAGAATTCTAAGGGGCATGCAATAAGGAGAAATCCTTATTCCTTAGACAACCATTGGTCTCTCACAAGGTTGACCAAGTGGGGTGTTGAATCCAAGCATTTGACAAACTTCCAAACTAGTCAAGGAGTGTGGCACCCTTGGAGGACATAGATGTGTCTTGAAGGGCATGTCATGTAAACAAACAAGTGAGTCAACAAAAATCTAGATGGACTAGAAAATATAATAAGAAAAAGATATAGACCTTGTTAGAATATATTATTTAATTAATTATTAAATTATAACTAATAAATATAACAAGAGTCTAAGTATAAGATGTTTGGCTAAATTAAAACATAAAAAGGAAATGAAGGGAATTAGACTAGCAAATTAAGTGAAAGAAGAAACAAGAATAAAGTGGGTTATAATGCATGTGTGTGCATTAAAATAATAAAAGGGATTTTAAATAAGAATAAATTAAAACATGAGAGAATAGGTGGTCCACATAGAGTAACATCTTGAGTCAATCAACCACTAATCCTAACTAAAAGTAGACTCCTAATCCAAATCAAACTAAAATCTAGTTAGGGGACACAAAGTAAATGAAGGATTGGGGAACTAAGTGACAACTAAGAGAAAAAAAGGAACAAATTGGGGAATGTGAGAGAAAATGCCTAATTAAATAAAATAAAAAAAAATTACACGTGGAACTTTGGGAGAGAGTGACAAGTGGTGTGGGTGAAAGTAATTAATTAAATTATTAAAAATTAGTTATTGTGCATGAGAGGACATATGTCATTGAAAATTTTCTTATAAAAGAATTAGAGAAGAAGGTAGAAGATATTATTTTTGGAAATAAGATTACGCTGCCAAAATGTTTATGAACTAGTTTACTTGTTGAGAGTTGGGTTCCAAAATTTGTGTAAAGAGTGGAAACTTTTCCTTGGGAGGAAAAGTTTTGTGCTATTGATTTCCAGTTTTCTTTGTGTGTCTTCTTTGTGGCTCATGGGGATAAGGCAGAAGAAGAGTACCCCTAGCGTTGTTTGGTAGGTATCGGTGAGATCATTTGATTGAGAAGGTGAGCATTGCGAAACTATTTCAAATTTGGAAGTTCAACTTCAAGATTCAACAACAATGGGTTACATTATTTTATTTCAATCATTTTATTGTTGTTAAATTTATGGGTATTGTTATTAAATATGCATTGAGAAATAAAATAAAAAACTGTAATTTTGTATCACAAATTCTTATGAAGTTTTTGTTGTATATTCCCTTACGAATCAAGGTTTTTATACAAAAATTGTGTTAACTGTAATTGTTTGAAAGAATGATTTCAATTCCCATGATACTGAAAAAATTTGTCGTGTAACTAAAGCAATCAGAAGCAATAAATCATGTGAGCAGTGTTAGATCCGTCACATATAAGTTTTGTTGTAGATGATCTTGTAATGATTCTTTAATCGTTTGAATGATAATGAGAATTTATGTATATGTTCTCCCAGCACAAAGTTAGTTCTATAATATTTTCGACTTTCTGTCTAAGCATGGTAATAAGAAATTTTAAAGTAAGAAATTATTTTTATTGTGGGTGGAATAATTTACCATTTTAAATCAAACCCTTCTCAGTAGGTGATTGATGAAAAATCGTTAATTGAATGTAACAATACCCAGAGCATGGTTAAACATGTATTTGCTCTGTTTGAAATTAAGGTCGTGTTGGTAGGAATAATTGATTGGATAACTATTGACAGATTTTGAAAGGTGATTCTTGAGACTTTGAAATTCTGGTATTATCAGTTATGATTGGTGAGTACCTTCTCCTTAGAAAAAGTGGATCTTGAGTACCTTTTAAAGTTTTAAAAAGATTGAGGAACTTGTTAATTGTTAAATATAATGTAACCTCAACAGTCTGGCTGTACACTGCCAGCTGTCCTAGCCAGCTGTACTTTCTATTCTTGATTTGCTTGAGCCTATTTAGCTCAGCTATTTTCCCATTGCATAGTACTTCTTCAGACTTACTTCTTATTGTACTCTTCTTCATATATTCTAATATACTGTTTTATGTTCTATTCTTTCTCTTTGCATTTCTTGCTTCACAATTTATCATGGTATCAGAGCTTCATCAATAAGCCTCTTCACACAGGCTGGAGAACAACACGATCCTCAAATAGCGCAGTGCTTACACGGATCTTGAGAGCAACTCGACACAAACTTTTCACAAGGCTTGGAGAGTTGTACGTCATACTCTCGAAAGATTCTCGAAGGAAACTTCCACGAGGAAGTTGTTCGCTCATACTCTCAAAAGATTAGCGTAAGAAGCTCACGCGAGGTCGTAGAGCGTACTACGCTCGAAAGTTGCAAGGAACAGAAACACGAGAAGGAAGCAGAGACCGAGAAGGAAGAAACAGTAAATATTCTTGTACATTTTTCAAGAATTGTCAAAGACTCACGAAGAAGAGCTGCAGGACGCAGGAACATTTAAAGAACTCGAAGAATTCATTCAAAATCGTTAAACATTCCTGCAGAAGGCAGAATCATTTAAAGATTTACGGGAAATCACTCAAATATGTCAAAGATTACAGTAGAGAAAAAAGAACTTGTGAAATTCTTTCAAATCTTTGAAAGATTCACAAATTTTTCTTCCGCAGGAGAAAATTCCTTCAAATGCAACAAAGATTGTGTCTAACATGCAAAGAACAACCGTCACGGTCGTAAGATTCGTCCTGCGAATGGATCCAGAGAGGGAAACCAGTTCAGAAGGGACAAAGAGAGCACATAAAAGGCGAAAGAGTTTCAGTCGTTCGATCTTGCGCAAAGGACCGACAACCGTTGGATCAGTGAGAAAGTGCACGAGGTTTAGTCCTCTGAAGTGAACAGGAGAAATTTCTGACTTGTGAAGTCACGAAATCCTGACATCATTTGGATCGTCCATCAAGAGACATGTGGCGAGATCTCAACATTTCACTGACTCGCAAGGTGTAAAGGTCAGAATATTGTCGTGAGAATTCTCGAATCGCGAGATCATGAGCTATTCTAGACCGTTGGATCGTGAAAGATCGTGAGCCATCGATCTTTTCCCATCGCAAAATCAGGGATCGGGAGTTGGACGAGCAAAGGAGACTTCTCTCCAAAACTCCGATACATGAAATCCCGACATCACGTATCGCGAAATCCCGAGAGGATTGTGAGTCGTCCATCTCAGAGGACAGGTGGCAGCAAACCCAATCCATCACTCCATCGGCATTTCAGAGTTCGGGATATCGGAGGTCTTGTTGACGAAAGACACTCCACGGTGAAAGTTGCAAAATCGTGATTCACGAAATAGCAATAAGATCACAGTCGTCCATTTGTTTGGACACATGGCGGACATCGAGGAAACCCTCGACATCTCGACAATCGGGGTTCTCAGATGACAAGGAATTTGGAGTCGCAAGTCACGAAATCATGAAACAACGAGGACTGTCCATCTTGAGGGGATGTGTGGCGTAAATCCGAGGGCTCCAGAAAAGTCCCGAAAGGGGAGAGTCCATCGGCACATTAGGATTCGGTAAATCGTGAATCCTGAGGACAAGGGATCGAGTTTCTTTATGGTGAAAACCTCGTAAACGATGAGAGCCATCCATTTTGAGCACACACATGGGCAAGATCGAGAGAACCAATCGTCACACTGGGGTTCAATGTTTCGCGGATCCTGTAGACGAGATGTCCGAAACATATCAAATCATGAAATCGCAAGGAGAACTCAGGACCGTCCAATATAGGAGGATGCGTGGAGGAGATCAAAGCAATCGGGAAATCGGGGATTCCGTGGACAAGAGGTCCAATGCATTTCGACCTTCGAAACCCTGAATCTCGATAAGAGGTTTGACTGCGGTCTTATGAGTTCTGATCATAAGATCTGGACTGTTAGATCATAGGAAGATCTGGACCGTTGAATTGTCCAAAGGCGAATTTCGCATTTCATCAATTTTGAAGGACAAAGAACCGGAAAATCCCATAGCACTTTAACATCAAGGCATGTGGTCACATTGCACGGTGACTAAGGCCAAATTCAAGGCCAATAAGATCCCATCGGAAAATCAGTGTTTCGGCGATCGGAGGTTGGCGAGACAAAAGATCGAAGGACTCATATAACGAAGTCCCGACGTGAAAATCGCGAAGCCAAAAACTCATGAAATCTTGAACGCAGAGTTCTGAAGTCACTGCAAATTACACACAGGAGACAAGTAAGTAAGAATTTTGTTTATGTTTTGTTCATTTTTTTTTCAAAACAAATATGGCGTCGTCTAGCAATTTAGGACCAACTCAGGGTCCGATTCTTCTTGGAAAGAACTATGAGTTCTGGTCTCTTCGGATGAAATCATTCTTGCAGGCACAAGAGTGCTGGGATCCAGTGGATCATGGATATGTGGAACCATATCTAGTAGACCTATCTACCATGACAAATTAGCAGAAAATTGCTCAGGCAACACAGAGAAACAGAGAAAATAAAGCTAAATTTTGGATTCAAAATTCTGTGGATGACTCGATTTTTTCAAAAATCACAGGCGTTGGTACTTCAAAACAGGTCTAGGACATCCTTAAATATTCCTACCAAGGAAATGACAGGGTAAAAACAGTTAAACTGCAGACCTTGAGGACACAATTCGAGACTCTAAGGATGACAGAGTCCAAAAATGTGGATCAGTTCATGGCCAGAGTCATGGGCATCGTGAACCAGATCAGACTGACTAGTGAAACCATCACTGATCAACGCATTGTTGAGAAAATTCTCAGAAGTTTACCAAAGAAATTCGAAATGGTTGTAACAACAATCCTTGAATCCAAGGATCTGTCAAGTTTTTCAACAGATGAATTAATTGGTTCTCTGGTGACACATGAGACCAGAGTGCATCTAACAGATGAGTCAATCTCCAATGCTTTCAAAACTCAATTCTCCTTCAGCAAAGGGAGATGCATAGGAAGAATCAGAGGTCACCAAGGAAGAGGGAGCAATCAAATTAACCCTCACTCCAGTGGAGGTAATCGACAACAGTGTCCGAATCAAAATTTCCAAGGTCAAAGACATCAACAACAAAATCAACATCAAAATTTCCAATCTCAAAGAGGTAGAGGGAGAAGATCAAATGAGAAATCAAGCATACAATGCTATTACTGCAAAAAGTATGGGCACTATCAATCTGAATGCAGGAAGAAGCAAGCATATCAGCTCTCAGACAGAGCACATGTGTCAAATCACAC
>SNQJ01S0146482.1:25308-49629 GCA_010110895.2 Picea sitchensis
TTGATAAGTATACACTATCATTTTGTATTTCCCGAGTATAATTTCATACTTCACATTATTGTTGATCCTTAACTAAGGACAAAATATATTATGCATTCATATTTATATCTTACAAACACCTCACTTTCACCATTTTATTGTGTGTTTTCATACGATTATTTATATTTTAATTTGTTTTTCATATATATTAATTATATAAATGTAATTTTAACATGTAAATTAATATTAAAATAATACTAACAAAATATATTAAAGTTAAATAAAAAATCAAATATTAAAAAAAAATTATTTTGTTTTTTTTTATATATGATTATTTATATATATATATATTTTTACATATATTTATTTATGTAAATGTGATTTTGATATGTAAATTAATATTAAAATAATACTAATAAAATATATTCAAGTTAAATAAAAAATCAAATATTAAAAAAGAAAAATAAATATTTTTAATACTCAAGAAAGTAAGATGAAAGGATAGTGATTTCTTTATCATTATAATTACAACAACTTTTTTCAGAAGAGGGTTTCAAATTTGATGTTTGAAACATTTTTCACATTTAATTTTGATAATATCACTATTTCATGTGTTAAGGAGGCTTAATGACTTTAACAAGGAAGGGAAGGTAAGGTGAAAGGATAGTGATTTCTTTATCATTATAGTTATACCAACTTTTTCATGTGTTAAGGTGGCTTAATGACTTTAACAAGAGGCTTAATGACTTTAACAAGGAAGGTAAGGTGAAAGGATAGTGATTTCTTTATCATTATAGTTACATCAACTTTTTCCAAGAGGGTTTCAAATTTGACGTTTGAAACATTTTTCACATTTAATTTTTTATAATCTCACTCTTTCATGTTTAAGAAGGCTTAAACATGAAATAGTGAGATTGATGGATGATGTATTTAGACCCTTCACCAACTCTTTTTTGGTGGTATATATGGATGACATCCTCATCTTCAGCAGAACTTGGGAGGAGCGCATGCAGGATATTCAACAGGTTTTGAGCACTCTACAATAGCACAAGATATATGCCAACTTGGAAAAATGCTCCTTTGGCATGAACATGGTCCAATACTTGGGCTACATTGTTGATGAACATGGGGTACATGGGGATCCAACTAAGATCCAAGTCATCCATGATTGGCCAACCCCGACCACACTAGTCGAGCTTCGAAGCTTCTTAGGACTTGCCAACTTCTACCGACGATTAGTGTTGGGATTCTCCCATATTGCATGGGCCCTTAGCCAAGTGACCAAGGGTGGTGGCAAGGAAAAGTTCGCGTGGGGGAAGGCACAAAAATGAGCATTTGATTATATGAAGCATCACTTGTGCTCAGTTCCAGTACTCTCCTTACCCAATCTGCAACAACCATTCGAGACTGAGACGGATGCCTCTGACTATGTTGTAGGCGCGGTTCTCACTCAACATGGCCATTCGGTAGCATACCATAGTGAGACACTCTCAGATATTATCTGAGAATACCCCACCTATGAAAAGGAAATGCATTCCATTGTACAAGCATGTCATCAATGGAAACATTACATTCTGGGAAAGGAGACAATCATCCAGACTACAAGCCTCTATAGTTCATACACACATAGGGGAAGTTGCATAACGAACACCATCAGAAGTGGTCCACATACCTGCAACAATTCCATCTCAACATCAAGTATAAGACAGGGAGCATAAATCGTGTCTTTGATTGCCTCAGTCGACCTCCTGTGGTTGCACTCACCACCATGCTCCATTCCTATGGGCATGAGGCCTTTGAGTGGCCCTAACTTTATCAACAAGATCCTGACTTCTCCACCACCTATCATCTCTTGGGTACACTCGCGAATGTCACCGATTTTCACATTCATGACATATTTTTATGCCATATGGACCACCGTTGTGTTCTTGCAAGTGAGCATGCAAATTTTATTTGGGAGGCTCACTACATTCAGATGGAAGGACATTTTGGCATGGAGAAAACTGTGGTCATTCTAGAAAAACATTTTTATTGGATAAAACTTTGGCAGCACGTCAGCAAGTATTATATCAAATATTGCACTGCCTGTGTCATTTCCAAGCCATCCATCAAGAAGCAAGGCTTGTACACCCCTCTTCCTACTCTCGAGAGGCCTTGGGAATCCATCTTAATGGATTACATGTCTTACCTTCCATCCACCAAGCAAGGTAATGATTGCTTATTTGTGGTGGTTGATCGGTTTTCAAAGATGGCCATTCTCATAGCCTGCAAGAATAGAATCACAGTGACATATACTACCAAGCTTTTCTTCGAATAAGTATGGGTTCTGTTAGCACTAGAAGTTGTTCTTAGACTGCTTAAGAGTAAGCCTAGCACATCTTAAAGTCAAAATGAATTAGATGGTTTTTAGGAAATTGTGAGAGTGGTAAAATTAATAAAGAAGGCAATGAAGCCATTGGGCATGGAGTCCATGAAAAACTATAACCCTGACCTAACATTCTATGGGAAGAAAATTAGGTCAACAAATCTTAGATCAGTTATAGTGCTTATAAATAAATTTAATGAAGAAGTATGAGGAACAAAAACAGAAGATGATCAAAGAGCATCTTGATCTTCAATACATCTGACAGCAAGAGGAAAAACTTAGATTTCAGAAAACCTTTCTAAAACCCAAATAAAAACTCATATAAGCATGTGGAAAGGACTAGAGCATATCCTATAAAATATCCTTTCAGCACATAAATTTGCTACATATATCCTATAACAGTAATACATATCCAAGGATATGAAAATGATAAAATGGTTTAACACAGAATGAAGAAAACAAACTGATCATGTGATTCATTATTAGCTAGAACTTCTTTACATAGAAAGCAGTACAGTTCTGCAATTAAAACCAAAGATTCGCATCCCCTGCAACTCCCTCTCTCTAAAACCCCCTACGTTTTTCTTTACATATGCATATATATCAAAGATGCTTGCCTAGCCTTCCAAGATTCGAGCTCTAACTCATGTTTCTTAAAATAGAAATTGTTACAAAGTAGTGACACATGTAACCACAGACTTCCTAACTCCTAGGAAATGACTCAGAAAGAATTGACATGTGTACAACTACTTACTAACTTCTATGGATTAGTTAAATAGAAAATAACTCAAATCTGAAGGTTGTTGTTTGAATATCTCGAATGATGGAATTTTTAGAGTTAAAATAATCTTCAACAATCTGCCACTTGTCCTCTTTGGATGCCCCTGACTATTGAGTTTACACCTCCAAGTCACATCCTGTTGATTTGGTTTCCACCTGTTAACTGATTTTTTGCAGCACTCGAATATTTCGTAGCGCAACTCTAGATTTCGTAGCGCCACTGTAAAACAGTTTTGCACATTACGTAGCGTCGTTGTAAAATAGTTCTGCACAATTTGTATAGCCACTTGTGTGTCTAATATCTCTCTAACCATAACACGTTTTGAAAACCTGAGAGAGGTTTTTGTTATTTTGTATGTGATGAACAAAAATCTCCTCCAGTTTTCAAAAATACTTTCTCATTTGTTCATAATCCAAGTATTAAGTTAGTCACTCAAAAATTGCAGAAGCACAACGTGCTCTCAGCAGAAATGCAGCGTGGTCTTTGAGAGGGTTTTTGGAGGCCTTCCTAGAAGATTTTTTGGCTGCAATAGATATGGTTGGAAATATTATGATGTCTACTACACAATGGAATCATCAAGAACTGCAAAAACCTTCTCAAACACCCTGAAAAACTGACTTGAAGTCAAGCTGTCCAAAAGTACAGGAACCCTCCTATAACAATGTATTTTGGGAAATTATCTCAAATCATAATGCAATCTTATGTGTTAACATTTGGCTCCATAGGGGATGGCATGCTCCCTGTGAGCTTCCAAGAACCTACAGAATAGTGGCCTTGTCCCTCTTCATTTTTTTCTAGGAAAAGTGTGTGCTTGAGAGAACCTTTGCTCTTTATTTTGAAACTGAAAACTAATTGCAAACAAGATGCTCGAGGACAGAGATTTATTCTTCCTACTTCTAGCTAATAAATTGCTTCCTCTAGATTAGGTAAAATCGTGCTTCCAATGAATCCATACAAATATCTGACTAACTGGTGAAACTTTTGATTTGGAAATGATGATTACAGGAACCCAAATTTTATAGTAGTGCAATCCAAAAGGACAATAGAACTAACCTTCATTCAACAAGAGTTTATAGTAGTGCAATCCAAAAGGACAATAGAACTAACCTTCATTCAACAAGAGCAATTTGCCTCTTGTATTGCTCAAAGACTCTAGATAATCAACAAAAGGATCAATGAAGTTGTAAAGAAACACCTCTTCCTACTGTTTCAACTGAAGATCAAAAGGTCCCTGCATATCCTCTTCCTGATAATGGCTACCATCTTCAACTATTTGTAAAACTAACATGACTACTTGCTGACTTCATTGCTAATCAAATCATGTTTGATATATGATCCAAAAGGAAAAATCAACTGCTTTTGTAGCTCTTGGGATACTAGATGCATATCAACAACTTGTTCTTTATCAAAATCTTAGGCATCCTCGATATCATTGTCAAAACTATTAGAGACATTTGAATCAAGGAAAAATGTGTCTACACTATGACTATCACCAACATCCTCACAATCAAAAGTAATACTAACTGAATGCTAGATATGGAATTCAGATTCTTTACAACAATTATCAAACATAAGATCAACCAAATAAATATTTTTGTAATGATGATGAAAGGAAATATGAAACTCCTCTTTCAAAGAATGAATGCTAGCAACAGGAAGGATTTTGACACCTACCAATGTTCTGTAAAGAAAATCTAAACAAATTGATTAGGGATAACCTCATGAACAAAACCATGGTCAAGCATGCATTTATGAAAAATTAATAGTTCACTAGGATGATCATGCTTGCTTCCTCTAAATATCAGAAGATAATCATCCCACCTCAGCTTATATAGTCGGTATTGGATGTGGAAAACCGGCTATATTTGAAAATTCATATAAAGAATACCTATGATCCAAGATAGCTTCCATTGCTATGGTTGTCTCGTATCAGTGAAGTTTCCAATAGGTTCTTCCTTCATGGAGTGGAGTCACCGGGTGAAAATGCACCGAGCATGTGACCACTCTCGTTTCACCATCAAAGTTGGTCTCTATGTCATCCCTCTAGGAAATTGCTTTATACTTCTCGGCCTCCTAATAATGATGCCACTTAATGTTAGCACTAGGTTGTTCCTAGACTCTTTAAGAGAAACTTAACGAATTCAAAGTCCAAAATGAATTAGATGGGTTTTAGGAAATTGTGAAAGTTGTAAAATTAATCAAGAAGGCAATGAAGCCATTGGGTATGGAGTCCATGAAAATGCATATAACCCCACTCCAATGATTCTATGGGAAGAAAATCAAGTCAACAAAGCTTAGATCAGTTACAATGCTTGGCAAAATAAATTTAATGAAGAATTATGAGGAACAAAAACTAAAGATGATCAAAGAGCATCATGATCTTCAATAAGACCGAGTAAAGTGTGAGGGAAACCCGTGATTTCAAAACCCTTCTAAACCTAAAATAAAAACTCGATAATGCGATGTGGAAAGTTGACTAGTATATCCTATACTACAATATTCTTAGCATTGAATTGCATACATATATCCTATATCAGCAATACATATCCAAGGAGATGAAAAAATGAGAAAATGGTTTAACAAAGAATGGAAAAAACAAACTAATCATGTGCTTTATTACTAGCTGAAACTTATTTATATAGAAAGCAATACATGTATGCAATTAAAACCAAAGATTCACATCCCCTGCAAATCCTTCTTGGATCTTGAAAAACTCTACTTCTCTAGGGTATTCTCTAAAACCCTCCCTTTATTTTGTCTTTACATATGCATATATATCAAAGATGTTTGCCTAGCCTTCCAAGATTCGAGCTCTAACTCATGTTTCTTAAAATAGAAATTGTTACAAAGTAGTGACACATGTAACCATAGACTGCCTAACTCCTAGGAACTGACTCAAAAATAATTGACATGTGTACAACTACTTACTAACTTCTAGGGATTAGTTAAATATAAAATAACTAAAATCAAGGTTGTTATTGTTTGAATATCTCGAATGTTGGAATTGATAGAGTTAAAATAATCTTCACTTTCCACTCCACCACTTTGTCCCTCTTTGGATGCCCCGGATTGAGAGTTTAACTCCAAATGACAACTTCATTGATTTGGTTTCCAATCAAGTTAACTAATTTTTTCACAAGACTAAGATTTCAGAGACACCTCCGTGATTTTGTAGTGCCACCATAAAATAGTTCTATTAATATTTCTCAGAATAATCGTGAAAACGTCAAGATACTAGAAGCCATCGAAAACAGTTCTCACATTTCGTAGCCTTTAATTTGTGTGTATAATATATCTCTAACCATAAATACGTTTTGAAAAACTGAGAGGTTTTTATCCTGGTATGTAATGAACAAAATCGTCCTCCATTTTCTTTCAAAAATACTTTCCCCATTTGTTCATAATCCAAGTTTTAAGTTAGTCATTCAAAATTACGTATAATGTCTGGTCTTAGAGAAGGTTTGGAGGCCTTCCCAAAGAACCTCCTATAGCAATGTATTTTGGGAAATTATATCAAATCATAATGCAATCTTATGTGTTAACAGGTCCAATTTTAGATACCATAGACCATCATATCCATCTGAAGTAGTGTGTTTCTCAACACATTTTGGTCGAAGCCTCTAGTCACCTTTGGACACCAAGCTCACTAAATCCATTGCCTTACACCCTCAAACTGATGGCTAGACAAAGTTCATCAATAGAATGATTTACCATCCCGCGATGTATAACTCTAACCATCTAATGCATTACGGGATGAGAGTCTTCCCTATGTTCATCATAGCTACAACAGTCTCCATAGCTCCAATCGACCATAGCTCACTATTCGTGGGGTTGGGATTCCAACCCCTTGGGTCCCATTGATGTTGAACTACCTCTTGCAACCACACATACATAATATTCCCATGTTCAGTATGAGGATGAAAAATCCACTAGATTCATTGGAGTGGACTCCAACACATCTTCCAACAAGTCCAAGATATTTCCTGCGTAAAATCCAATGCTGCTAGCAACGCATATGATCAACACTGGGTACCGCGCACAAAGTTTCTCGTGGAGATAAGGTCCAGCTACATTTGCGTAAAGAATGCCTTACAAGGGCCCCATTGGAAGCCTGTCCACTGCCAAGCAGGCCTTACACTATCACTAAGGTTGTGGGAAACAATGATTTTGAGCTCAACATTCCCCAATTCCTTGGATTGCACCTAGTTTTCAATGTGGACCTCCCTCGGCCAGGCTTTCCACCATTGGACACCTCTATAGATCGCAGTAACGGGGCTTGACACTAATATCTTCAACCCTCACTGCATGGAAAACATCCAGAATCGATAGTGGGACACATAGGTCAAGGGCACTCACTAGTAGAAGATTCGGCTTTATCGGGTTGTCAAGGTAGGGCAACTCCTACACCAAGGAAAATGGATCACCTGTACACCAACAGAATTTCACCGATGGGGGCACTCAAAAAATGGAGACCATTGCTTCCTAAGGGGAGAGGCCTCGGATCCAAGTGGATATTGGTGGCCAACAATCTGTTCCTTAACCGACTCCTTTGACTTTAGTTCAACACATTCTTCTCAGAATTCTTTGTAATTGTGGGTTCTACACTTTTGGGGTTGTCTAAACTTCGACAAAGCCGCCAGTGGATGTTGGTGGCTTCCCACCTATTCAAACTGGCTTGTTTTGGAATTTTCCATGTTAGTACATATTTATGTACTTCCGTGGTCGTGCTTTAGGGTCCTCCTAAACAAGAGCTTCTTTTGGCTTGCCACCAAACTGTAGACATAGATTTTGATGACATAATGTGTAGTTCTCGAAAACCCCTTCCAAATGTGCTATCACACACCTAAAATGGAGTTCAGATGTAAATCTTACAACCCCAAGAAATTGAGGTAACAAACCCACCCACTCCAAATTCACATAAATTTGGTGTTTCATATTCTTAGGTTAGGGTTTTGGATGTTCAGGGTTTTCAAGTATTCATGAGTAACGTTAAAAGGCCTCCTTAGAGCCTCATTGTAATCATTTTGCTTAGATGGATTTTCACGTTGTTTCATCTCTTCTTAGAGATAGCTACCACCATCTGATCAAGTGTTTCAGTTCTGCAATTTACAGTTTCATCCTATTTTATTTATTCAACGGAATTTATTGTTCACTGGATACATGTTATTGTTCTTCAGACTGTTATTGTATTCGGCCTATTATTTCATTTCATTGCATTTATAAATCTGGATCAATAACAAACCTTAACATACAAGAAAATAAATATCATAGTTTATTCACTCTTAGGGCCAATGCCATTTCTACCAGGAATAGCTTTGATAAAGGACATTCCTTACGGTTTCCTAGATATACCAAACAGAGCTAACAATTTTAAGTGATCATGCTATCAAGGAAAAATAGGGCTAGTTGAAGGCCTCACCCTAGAAGGGATCAACTTCATTCATAGGTTAGTTTAGGAAGGAAGCTCAAGAAGAAGGGAACGTGAACCATTGTAGTACCTCAAAGAGTACAGATCATGCATATTTGTTTTCATGGTAGCTATATGTTGGTGTCCTATAAATAGGTTGTTAGGGTATGAATAAAAAATGTATGATAGGGTAAGTCATGCTTTGGTCTCATAAAGACCATGGCATGATTTCTCTTAAGTTATAAATTGATGGGTTTGTGATTGATAAATGTGTTTGAGTAAGGTCATCAAATAAAGTTGAGTCATGAAACATATGGTCTTGGTGCCAAAGGTATGGATTTTCATATCACTAAAGAGTCATAATGAAATATCATGAGGTCAATTCAAGCCAGTTATAGTCAGTTTTGTCATGGTCCTAAAGATTTCATAAGCTCAAATTTGTTGGAGTCACGTGGCATCATCAAGCAAATTATATCACTGCACAAGTTATTGTGCAACTTCCTAATGTTGCGCAACTTCCTAATGTTATGTGAATTGAGTATTAAGGTACAATGGGCACAATTGATGGTTTATTTTGGCTTTATCATTAAAATTTGTCATTCTCCACACCTAAGAAACTTAGATATCTCTCTTCATCTATATAAATTTAATCTTAACCAATCTGGTTATGTGAGGACGCTATGGTCATTTCTACTAGGATGTTGTTGTTCATTACCAAGCAGGACATTGTTGTTCACATCACAGAGGAAGTTGGTGTTCATTGTTGCACAGAAGATGATGCTTTCATTTGTTGCACACTGTGTAGTGGTTCTTCTCTCATTTGTTATACACTGCGTAGAGGTTGCTTCTCTCATCTGTTGTGCACTGTAGGATTTTGTTGCATGCTGCATGATTGTTTTAGTGGTCAAATTAAATATCACTCTCACCCAATCGAGAGGAGTTTTGAAAACCCAGAGAGGTTTTTTTTCAAGGATGGACCTCTGTCATATTCTCATATTTTCAACAAGTGTCATATTTTGGGAGATTTTGAATAAATATTTATATAAATAATTTTTCCATATTTAAGCATTCAATGTTTTCATGTTTTAGACATCATCTTTGGGTGTGGATCCCGAGAATATGGAGAGGAATTTTAGAAAATAGAGAGAGTTTTTTCTCAACAATAGGTTCATATACAAAAACCTCTCTTCGCTTTGAAAAATAATTTTTTGTTTGGGAGATATGATGTCATATTTGACCCCTAGTTTCCCAATATGTTGTGTTTTTGTTGTAGTTTACTGTTGCATAGAAGACTTGTTGTGAAACTGTGACAGAGCTTCTAGAATGCCTTCATATCAGAAAGGAAGGTTAGGAAAGTGTTCCATCTCATCTACAACAAATGCCAGAGTTCAAATGTCATCATGATATGGTTTCAAAAGTGGATTTATCTATTATTATTTTGTAACTAATGAGTCAACTTTGACTCCTCTTTTTCAGTAGTTAGTTTAGATTTTGTTGTCAAGAGATTTGTAACTGTTTCTTAACTTAGGAAGGCTATTAGAATCTGAATTTGCGTTATTGTGGAAGATATTTTTTTATATATATTTCATGAATATAAGGAGCTTGGTGGGGCAAGTGTAAGGAAGAGGACTATTGAATACGCTTTTGTAATTTCCTCATATTAACGAAATTTTGGATTATAAGTCCCCGATATTTGACCCGTGAGATACATGTGATTGTGCTACTTTATGCATGTGATCTTACAGCTTTGTCTCTAGTCTAAACGCATCTATGTTATATGATTTATTTTTTGTTAATCAATTGTATGTAATGTGTACCATCCTAGAAGCTGATGTCTGTTGCATGTAATTTCATTTCTCCTTCTACCATAATCACCTTGGGGATTCATCCTTGTTAGATGCCCTAAGGGTTTTTTTTTCCTCGTATTATTATATCTACAACAACATCTAATTGGCATAAATTGGTGCTCTCTAACTTGCCTTTGATAAGTCAATTTTCTATTTACCAAGTATCCAGTGAACCTTCATTTATTTCTAAATATTTGTAGCTCCATTGCCCAATGAACTTTCTTTCCACACTGACACCAACACTATAAACCCAAATTTATCTTAGAGATCTAGCCTTGAGAGCATAAAACCAAATCAATATTTTTAGTGATTGACTTGAAGAGAGACAGCCACTGGTTGGAAGGGCTAGCTTCGAGCCTTAAGTTGGTTTATGGTTACCTTTCTGATTTTCCTCCTCAACCAAGGAAATCACAGAGTGCTACCAGCTTTGGCTACATTTGTGGAGCAAGGTAAAACCTTCCTTGGGATAAAATGACATAGATCAGATTTTACTTCTTATGGTGAACATAGGTCAAACACAAAGAAGTTTGTACCATTCACCTAGTGACCTTAACTGCTCAATCAGATTCAAAGACTCCAATCGGGATGAGATCCATTTGACAGAGACATGGAAGGACATCATCGGAAAACCATGTATCAAAGCTTCAATTTCTTCCAAGATATCTTATTCTTTTTCATCAGTTACATCTTGTACTTTCTTGAAATTGTTAAAAGAATTTTCCTTAGTTGTTGTATTCGAATGAAGATTACAGATCTTCATTTGACTATCCTTTAAAATTTGTATATCATTCTTTTGAAGCCATAAATACATATCCTTTTTGTATTGGTGATCCTGAACAAGATCTTAATGATAACCATAGCCAAAGTAGTGAGCCTCTAGAAACTAAAGCTAATATACCATCTCATGTACCTAATTCTACACTTATGAAGATCATAGGTAGATACAAGCATTTAAAACCACCTTCTATACTTCTCCATGACTTCCTAGCAATTATAGATACCTACTGTGGTTCGATGTAGTGGAACCTGAGAAGATTTCAACCTAAAACACGCCTAGGATTTTGAGCATTTTATAGATATTTTTGAAGTTGAACATGATGATGTTTTAATGAGAGTTTTTTTTTAGTCATTGCAAGGAGAGATCAAAGAGTAGTTTAGATACTTACAACCGGACCATCACCATGGGAGGAATTGAAGAATGTCTTTTTGAAATTTTGGGCAAGAGGAAATCTTGATGTACATCTTCTAGAGTTTTTTGCCATGAAAGGAAGAGCAATGAAACTGTCTCTATATTCAGCAGAAGGTTTTCCAACATCTCTTTATTACAACTTTGTCAAGGAAATTCAACCCATTGAAAATGCTACCATGTTCCATTATGAAACAACCTTTCATCCGTGGATTTTGTCTTTCCCTTCCTCGATGGAAGAATATTCCAAGACCTTGCAACAAAGATAAGTTTGATAATGCCCGTGAAGTGGAAGACAATCTTAAGCATGTTATAGGTCAGAAAATCAAAATTTAGAGAGTGTTGCAAATACAGAGAATGATATTTATGTTCTAAGACTTTGCAACCATTAATTTGTTCGAGAGTTCTTCGGATCCATCTGATAGGTTTTATGTTTTTCGGACGCTTCGGACCTAAACTAGTGTGGTCCATCATCGTAGAAAGCTAGAAAATGAAGGAAAAAAAGAATATAACACATATATAAATACTTGAAAAGTTTTTGTCAGAGTCAATTTATTAAAATGAAATCAATAATTATAAATTTTTAGAGATTATAATTGTTTATTTAATTAATTAATATTTAAAAAAAAAAAAAAAAAAAAAATTATTAATTTTTATTTTAATTTAAAAGAGCTCTAATTGACAATGTTTATAAATTGATATTTAGAATTATTCATATTGATTTCGGGTAGGGATCCAATTTTTGACTAATTTTCCATCCATCATCTCCGTTTAGATTATTAGGTTGTTTTTCAATTTCGATCACTTCTCTTAATTTCCTATTGTGATAGTGATCTATCCCTGCAAGGATTTTGGTTTTCAATACGATGTGATGTTTTAATTTTATTTTTTATAGCCATTATTGAATGAGTATGACATTATTTTTCACTTATTTGAGATCCTTTTGCAATCTTTCTGGAGTGAGGTTCAACCCCAAGTTTCTAGATTTTTGTCAAATTTGAATTTATTTGAAAATGTTCAAATGAGCTTCCATTTTATTTTCAAGATTTTGTTTTTCCAAAGCACATTCCATACCTTCAATTAGTCAATCTATTACTTGAATGGATACTTTGGAAGTCTGCTTACACGTAAGAAAGAAATAAGCTCTTTGAGTAGAGTAGGAGTACTTATCAATAAGCTCATAGTTTGAGCATTTTTTCATTTTGATTTCAACAGTGTGCAGTTCATTTTTCAGAGTGGATTTATTTTCAGATGAAGTTCGGGTAAGGAGAAAGTGCAGGTTGCAAATATCAATGGTTTGGGATCAGCCCAATGGATTAGGCTACTATTCTTCTTGTTCTTTTCTACCTCATAGGGAGGATGCCATCCCCATTGGAGCCTGTATTAGTGTCCTATAAATAGGTTGTTAGGATGTGAATAAAAAATGTATGATATGGTAAATTCATGCTTTGGTCTCATAAAGACCATGGAATGATTTCTCTTAGGTTATGAATTGATGGGATTGGGATTGATAAATGTGTTTGAGTAAGGTCATAAAATAAAGCTGAGTCATGAAACATATGGTCTTGGTGCCAAAGGTATGGGTTTTCATATCACTAAAGAGTCATAACGAAAGATCATGAGGTCAATTCAACTCAGTTATAGTCAGTCTTGTCATGATCCTAAATATTTCATACGCTCAAATTCGTTGGAGGCACGTGACATCATCAAGCAAATTATAGCATTGCACAAGTTGTTGCGAAACTTCTTAATGCTGTGCAAATTGAGTATTAAGGTACAATGAGGTATGATGGGTACAATTGATGGTTTATTTTGGATTTATCATTCAAATTGTTCATTTTCCAGTCGAAGAAACCCCCATATATCACTCTCTTCATCTGCAAATTCAGAATCTTCAATCCAAGCTTACTGCGTACAGGACATTGATGTTCATTATTGTGCAGAGCACATTGTAGTTCATTACTGCACAGAGGACGTTGTTGTTCATTGTTGTGTAGAAGATGTTGTTTTAATTTTCTATGCACTGTGCATAGGTTTCTGCTCTCATTTGTTGCACACTACACAGAGGATTTTGTTGTGCAGTGTGCATGGCACGCTACGGAGATGATTGTTTTAGTGGTCAACTTCAATATCACTTTATGACCAACTGGAGAGGATTTTTTAAAAACCAAGAGAGTTTTTTGTCAAGGACAGACTAAAAGATAAAAACCTCTCTCATATTTTCAACAAGTGTCATAGTTTGGGATATTTGAATGAATCTTTACAACCCATTTTTCCATATTTAAGCATTTAATGTTTTGATAATCATATTTAGACGCGGATCTCAAGAATATGGAGAGGAATTTTAGAAAATTGAGAGAGGGTTTTCTCAATAACRGGTTCATATACAAAAACCTCTCTCATTTTTGAAAAAACTATTTTTATTCGGGATATATGATGTCATATGTGACCCCTATTTTCCCAATCTACTACGTTTTTATTGTAGGTTATTGTTGCGTAGTAGACTTGTTGCACAACTGTGACAAAGATTCTAGAATGCCTCCAGATCAACAAGGAAGGGTAGGAAAGTGTGTTATCTCATATGCAATGAATTCCAGAGGTCAAATATCATCAAGATATGGTTTCAAAAGTGGATTTATCTATTATTATCTTGTAATTAATGAGTCAACTTTGACTCCTCTTATTCAACAATTAGTTCAGATTTTGTTGCCAAGAGATTTGCAATTATTTCTCAACTTAGGAAGGTTGTTAGAATTTTAATTTGGAAGCATAGGAAGATATTTTTTGTATATATTTCATGAAGCTATGAGAGCTAAGGGGGAAAGTGTGTAAGGAAGAGACTATTGAATACGTTTTTGTAATTTCTCTTGAAATTACTGGATCAGAAGTCCCTAAGATTTGACTTCAGAGATACATGTGATTGTGATACTTTATGCATGTGATATTACATTTTTTTCTTCTAGTCTAAACGCATCTATGTTATATGATTTCTTCTTTGTGTTAATCTGAATTGTATGTATCAGAATTCATCTGCAGTTGATGCTCTAATGCATGTAATTTCATTTTTCCTTCTACCATAATTACCTTGGGATTCATCCTTGTTAGATTCCCTACAGGATTATGTGTTTTCTCTGTAATATTCTATCTACAACAACATCTAATTAGCGTAAATCGGTGCTCTCTAGCTTGCCTCTGATAAGTCACTTTTCAATTTACTTAGTATCCAGTAAACCTTCATTGATTTTTTACTTCTTTGTAAATCCATTGCCCAATGAAATTTCTTTCCACACTGACACCAACACTATAAACCTAAATTTATCTTAGAGATCTGGCCTTTGAGCATAAAACCAAATCAATCCTTTTAGTGATTGATTTGAAGAGAGAGAGCCCCCTCTGGGTTGGAAGGGATAGCTTCTAGCCTCAAGTTGGTTTGTGGTTACCTTTGTGATTTTCCTCCTCAGCCAAAGCAATTTACAGAGTGCTAACACTATCCAAATAAGAGAATAAGTACAACCAAACTTGGCATCTCTGGGAACAAATTATTCCAAGGCTTGGGAACAAAGGCTAGACAACCTTCATTAGATCCTTGAACATTTACAAACTTGCTGAAATTTTTGTCCATTCAAAACATTTAATAACTGAGGATGATCTGAGCCATAAAAAGAGATTTGTACAACATAATGACTACACCATCCATAATTTTTCCAACCAACTTTGGAGAAGAATAAACACACCATTGGACGAAACCCTCCACTTTCCTTGATCCATGTGGATATTGGTGGCCACCCACCTATTCCAACTGGCTCCTCTTGTCAGTTCTTAGTTCAACGCATTCTTTTGCACTTCTTTATAATTGTGGCGTCTACACTTTCGTAGATGTATGAATCCCTACACATCTTCCAGGTGGATACCGGTGGCCTCCCACCTAATCCAACTGGTTTATTTTGTATGTTTTCATATAAGCACATATTGTTGTACTTCCAGGGCCGTTTTGGGCCCCTAGACAGTGTTATTTTGGTGTGCCACAGTCAAACTGTAGATAGAGTTAGAGTTGACAACATAATGTGTAGTTCTCTAAAAGATCTTTCGAACAGGCTATCATGCGCCTAAAACGAATATCGTATGCAAAAGTTACATCCCCGAGAAGTTAATGTACTAACTTACCCAAACGGAGCCCACATGACTTCTGGCGTTTCATCTCCTCATGTTAGGTTTTTGGATGTCTAGGGTTTTGGCATTCCTATTTAACACAAAAAGGCCTTCAGAGCTTCATTGTAATCATCTTATGGTGAATGAGAATAGTCGTCACATCTCTTCTTAGAGATAAAGTTGCCACCATTCTAGCGAGTCTTGCACTCTGTATTTTTACAGTCTCTTTACAATTCTTTCATTAATACAAATCAAGTATTGTTTTATTTCTCTGTCTCTGAAAATTTTCATGAGTATTTCATTGTAAAATCTTTGCTTTCATTTTGTTTCAAAAATAATCTGGATCAGTGGTATCAGAGCAGGCTGCTCTTGATCATTTTTCAGTGCATGTCCCCGATGAGGTCCAAGTATAGCCAATTGGCTCTCAAGCTTGTCTCTCTTGAGGAAAATCACTCTCGCATGCCCAAGAAACCCTCGATGGTGGCAAAAAAGAAAAACAATGGAGCAAAAGATTCTATTAACATATTGCTTGAGCAAGCTCTCGCATGACAAAGGGACGAAATGATGGAGAATTTTGCACACATCCTTCAACGCCTGTCAATAGCAATATGTGCATCTTCATCAAGAGACCATTTTGGAGGAACCTCTCCCTTCAAGGTACAAGCTAATTTTGATATTCCCATATTTGAAGGTCAGATAGATGTGGATGCCCTAGAAAAATGGTTAAATCTATTAGAAGGTTATTTCTCTGTTCAAAATTTTTCAGACAGGGAAAAGATCACCTTCGCACTCCTCAAGGCTCTCCCCCATGTCAAACATTGGTGGGAAACCTACTAGGAGAAGCGTTCCACAGAGGAATCTGGAATATATGGGGCCAATCCCACTTGGGATTTTTTTGTGGATGCGGTCACGGAACAATACTACCCTATAGATAAATATGAAGACCAATACATGAGATGGACCACACTATGGAAAGAGAAGATCCAAACAGTGTTGAAGTTCACAAATACTTTCCATACCTTGCGCACCAAGATGGGTATAAAAGACTTTGAGCGGAATATGGTTCTGAAATATCGTGGGGCTCTGCATAGGTACATCCAAACCAAAATGGATTTCCTAAACATCTCATCATTGGGAGTTTCCTATCAATATGCAATCAAAATCAAGCAAAAATTTAGGCACCAGAAAAAATGGGAATTCGGGTATGCAAATATGCAATAACCAAAGCATGGTAAAGACAACCCTAACCAGCAACCTCTAGACAACCATTCCAAGACATGGGAAAAGAAGGGTAAAAGGAAGACAAAGAACTACACTTGGAAGTGGTGTGAATTCCACAAAATCCCCTGGCACAACACCTATGAATGTCACTCAAAATAGTCATTGATGGTCGAGGTCAAAGACATGGAGCTGAACCCTAATTTAGAATCTGATCCATAAAATATTGAAAATAGATAGATCATTGATGCAGAACCCACTGCTACTATCACAACCACAACAATTCAACCAAAAGAATCAGTAGATATTGAAGAGGGGGAGCGCCTATTCCATTCACAGATGTGGATGAAGGGGACCCCGTTGCATTTAATTGTTGATAATGGCAACCAAAAGAATCTCATCTCAGCTAAGGTTGTCAAACAGTTGGGGTTGTCGAAAACACCACACCCGTATCCATACAACATCGGGTGGCTTCACAAGGGACGAGATCTCCATGTCAGCCAACAATTCTGCCTATCCTATGGAATACAACTCTTCAAGGATGAGGTAGTGTGTGATGTTTCCCCTCTTGATGTCTATGATGTTGTTTTCTTCCAACCATATATGTGGAGACGTCATGTTTTGTATGAATCTAGACCCCGTAGTGTCATTATTATTCAGGGAGGTCAACTCTATAGGATACTAGAGGTAGTTTTGACTATTGCTCTACCAAAACAGTGCCACAAGGTCATCTCTCATATTGCAAAATTCAACCTCTTCACAGTTTGTTCAAAGGATGCATATAATACCGCTACAACCACTGTAGCCTCAACACCTTCTATAGACAAAAAACAAATTGCCAAAGAAAAAGAAGATATTGTTTCTTCACCTACAATGGTGCCTACACAATGCCCCATCAAACCTAGAGACAACAGGTTGGTGGAGCATATTCAACCTTTCCAGCAATCGGTTTGTGACAGTCTTCCACAGACCAAGAAACACAACTTCGCCAACAAAGCACGCAACTCACCAAGATTCAGATTCAGAAAATGATTTCCCTTCTTCCCTGGGAACTCAACGCAATGGACACCATTGCTTCCTAAGGGGGTAGGATTGATCTAGGTGGATATTGGTGGCCACCCACCTGTTCCAACTGGCTCCTCTTGTCAGTTCTTAGTTCAACATGTTCTTTTGTACTTATTTATAATTGTGGGGTCTACACTTCTGGAGATATCTAAATCCCTATACATCTTCGAAGTAGATATTGGTGGCCTCCCACCTAATCCAACTGGTTTACTTTGTATGTTTTCATATCAACACATCTTGTTGTAGTTCCAAGGTCATTTTGGGGCCCTAAACAGTGTTATTTTGGCATGCCACATTCAAACTATAGATGGAGTCGAAGTTTTTTGGCATAATTCATAGTTCTCTAAAATACCTTTCCAACGGGCTATCACACGTCTAAAATGGAGATCATATGCAAAAGTTATGACCCCGGGAAGTTAATTTAACTTACCCAAATGAGGCCCACATGAATTATGGTGTTTCATCTCCTAGGGTTAGGTGTTTGGATGTCTAGGGTTTTGGCATTCATGTTTAACATAAAAATGCCTTCAAATCCTCATTGTAATCATCTTATGGCGAATGAGTGTAGTCGTCACATCTCTTCTCAGAGATAAAGCTGCCACCATTCTAGCAAATCTTGCACTCTGTAATTTTACAGTCTCTTTACAATTCTTTCATTAATAGAAATCAAGTATTGTTGTATTGATCTGTCTCTAACAATTTTCATGAGTATTTCATTGTAATATATTTTCTTTCATTTCGTTCTAAAAATAATATGGATCACGCCTCAAGGCCAAATTGAAAGGCGACTGCACCAAATGACCAACAACAAGCTCACAACAACCAAAATTGGTAGGTTTGGCTTTTCTTGTTCTACAGTGAGTAAGGCCAAAATTGGTATCTTGTTATAGCTCCAATATTTTTTACATGTAGTACTTGGAAATGAATGCTCACTTTATGTTTCAAGGTTTAATCTAATATTACATACTATGTATATAGAGTGCCAACTATGGGCCCTGTATTAGTATAACATTTTGTTAGTTTTTCGGTAAAAATAAATAAAAATAAAAAAAATACTAGCAATCAAACATATAGTGTTGCCAAGATATAGTTTACATTTTCGCATCTAAAATCAAGGTTTATCTAGTATTTTGGAAAAAACAAGTCTTCTAGTTTCGCCATTGTTCTACTATTTCAACACACGCACTAGAATGTGTAAAGAAGGGACAAATTCCGGCGGACGGTGTGACTACGGCAGGGGGAGAACTCTCTTTGGGCGGTTACCTAGGAGTATTTAGCCTTGCAAGGTGGTCCTTGCTAATTCACATGGGATTCCACGTGCCCCATGCTGTAGGAGTTCTACCCACTCTTGAATGGAAATGTAGGTATCTCTAGCCTTTGGGGATGTTGAAAGGCTCTGTTGTACTACGCTCTCCAAGTGTGCTTGTTCCCTTTCCTTTTCTTTTTATTTCCTCGTTGAGCCAACGGTGAGGCTAATGATGGAACATGTTCAAAACAATTATGTTCATACATAATAGCAGGGTGAGGCAAATATATTGCGGCCACCATTTTCTATCGATTTTTGGTAGGTTTGTCCCAACCGAGCTAATCTTGAAGAGGGTTGCTCTTTCATGATGATTGTGACTAGAAGAGAGTTTCCATTAAAAAAACATATAGAGCATGATGATGCAATATTTTATGCTTTAATTCCTTTCTCATATTTTCGAACAATAAACATAAATTTTAAGATGAGAGAATTATCGCTTGGACTTCATTTCAGATAATATCATCTAAATTGTCATTCTTAAATTCAGGCTGTTGAATTTTGATAACATTGTCAACCATGTGTACGGAAACATTGGAGATGCTAGCGGCCATCTCTCTCTCCTTAAAAATTCCCGTTTAATGAGGCAGTGTTCCAGACAGAGTTATACCCTAACCCTCCGACAATCGACTCGAGCTGCCAAGAATCCCCCATATACAAAATTCCACAACAACATTTTCTTCAAATATAGAAAGAAAACACAAATAAGTTACTAAAAGTCATAAAATCCCAATTTGAAGAGACTATTATCTCAATTAACATAAAGTTACACAGAAATGAGTCAGATTCCATGTGAATGGATAGCCAAAATGGAACTGCATTGACAAAATATTAAGCATGATAATAGTATGTGGGGGAGAGGTTTCTAATTAATGAAAAGAATGATTCAATCTAGCTGATTTCTCCACAAACAAAAACCCTAAATGGTGATTGAGACTGAGATCATGATGTTACTATTCGAAAAGCATGAATCCCAACACCANAAAACACAAATAAGTTACTAAAAGTCATAAAATCCCAATTTGAAGAGACTATTATCTCAATTAACATAAAGTTACACAGAAATGAGTCAGATTCCATGTGAATGGATAGCCAAAATGGAACTGCATTGACAAAATATTAAGCACGATAATAGTATGTGGGGGAGAGGTTTCTAATTAATGAAAAGAATGATTCAATCTAGCTGATTTTTCCACAAACAAAAACCCTAAATGGTGATTGAGACTGAGATCATGATGTTACTATTCGAAAAGCATGAATCCCAACACCAAAACATATCTTCTTCAATCAAGGCATGGTTKTCACGTGGAATCCCAACTCAAGACTCCCCCTACCTCTTGCTACTACTGCTATCGAATGAATGAATAGAGAAAGRAGCAAATAATCCACACAAACAAGAGGAAGCTATGGTAAAATATGGAGCATTTGTCTTTACTACAACAACCAAACMAAATATTAGYGTTAGATCCAGACACAAACAAGATTTKCAAACAGGAGGATGTGACAACARTAGTGGCTTGAAACAAGCTGCAGGAACATASAACGGTCCATTTACATCCCAAACATCTAACACTAACACCAACAGATTGAAGAAAAAAGTYGATGAAAAGTATGAAAATCCATTTACTAATCAAGCATCACTCTCTGGATTATTTAGTTGAGGTGCCTGCACATTTGATAATCCATTTGCAGCTGAGAAGCCTCTTTCTTGCCCRAAATTTTCTAGTTCTGTGTGCGACAGCTCGGTTGGATTGACAACTGTCAACTCAATTCCTTCAATCTTCATCTTTAATGCAGGGGTAAGTTTTAATGTGGGAGAAATAAAGATGCAATTCTACTTGTTGAACCATTTTTGTTCTCAGAAGGTTTTTCCTTTGGCTCTGTAGCACATACATTTAGTAGCGAGCCTACAATAGAAACTGCCAAGAAGGTTAATCTATCAAGAAGCACTGGAGAAATGGGAGAAGTTCCTACAAACTGCAAGACACCCCAATGTGAGGGAGAATCATCAAGAAAATATAGTTCTAGTTCTTGGCCTGCTATGGGGATTTTTTTTTCGAGTTTGAATCAGATTTTTGAGTTTAATGCAAGCAAAGAATTGCGCAAGAGCCACAGTTCAAGGAAAAAGAGAGAAAAATATTAGTTTCCCACATCTATACAATAAAATCTTGGTAGGCACTCTAATCCTAAACAAAAAAGGTATGTGCCATGTTCCACTCCAGCCAATCACACTGGGGGAGGCTCTGATCCAGGTGGATATTGGTGGCCACCCAACTATTCCAACTGGCTCCTCATGTACATTTTTGATTCAACACGTCTTTATGTACTGCTTTATAATTGTGATTTCTACACTTCTGAGGCTAACTAAAGCCTCACACATTCTCCAGGTGGATACAAGTGGCCTTTCACCTAATCCAACTAGCTTATTTTGTATGTTTTCATGTCAGCACATCTTGTTGTACTTCCAGGGCTGTTTTTGGGCCCCTAAACGTTGTTTTTTTTACTTTCCACAATCAAAATGTAGACGTAGTTAGATTCTGATGGTGAAATATGTAGTTCTCTAAAAGACCTTTCCAACAGGCTATCACGCGCCTAAAATGAAGGTCATATGCAAAAATTATGATCCTAGGAAGTTGAGGTACCAAATTACACCAACTTACCCATAGGGCCCACATGACTTTTGGTGTTTCACCTTCTATAGTTAGGTTTTTGGATGTCTAGGGTTTTGGAATTCATGAGTAATATGAAAAGGGCCTATGGAGCCTCATTGTAATCCATTCTTCTCATACAGATGCACGTAGCAGCCACATCTCTTCTCGGAGATAGCTACCACCATTTGAGCAAGTTTCAGTTTTGTAGTTTTACAGTTTCAACCTATTTCATTATTTAATAGAATATATTGTTCATTGGATATTTGTGTTATTCTACCTATCTTTGTGTTTATTGTGTTCAGTTTGTTAATCAGTTCGTTCCACTCCTAAATCCAGATTAGTGGTATCAGAATGATCTGCTCTTCATTTATTTTTTCTTCATGCATGTCCCCGACAAGTTCTAGGTATAAGAAGTTGGGACTCGAGCCAATCGATCCATTACCAGATCGGTCATGTCGAGCCCGACAACAACCCATGGGAGACAAGAAGAAAAATGATGGAGTAGGAGATCCTATTAAAATGCTACACAAGGAATCCCTTGCGTGACAAAGGAACAAAATGATGGACAACTTCGCGCAGATCCTTCGACGATTGCCCACAGGAGAAGCATCTTCATGAAACGGCCATGCAACCCCCTTCAAGGTATAGGTAAATTTTGATATTCCATTATTTGAAGGACTGATAGATGCGAATGCTGTAGATAAATGGTTGAATCTACTCAAAGGATATTTTTCGGTCCACAATTTTTCTGATAGGGAAAATATCACTTTTGCACTCCTCAAGGCCATTCTCAATGTTAAAGATTGGTGGGATACTTACTCTAAGCAAAGGGTTGTGGAGGAAACTGCAATTTTTGTGGTGGCCCCTACATGGGATTCCTTCCGGGACGCCATTAAAGAACAATACTACCTTGTTGGAAGCTACGGGGACCATTACACAAGATAGACCAACCTACGTCAAGAAAGGGACCAGACAGTACCAAAATTCACCAACATTTTCCATACCCTATGCACCAAATTGGGTATCAAAGATTCTAAGCATCATCAGGTTCTCAAATACCACGGTCGTTTGCATAGATACATTCAAACAAAAATGGAGTTTTTGGATATCACCTCATTAGGCACGGCTTATAGATACGCTGTCAAGTTCGAGCATAAATTTAAGTAGAAACGGTGAGAGTTTGGATCTGCCAACTCCTCACAACCAAAGCAGGGCAAAGGCAACCCCAACCCATACATCAAGGGACCAAATTGAGATGGCCACCCTTAAGAAAACCCGTCTAAGCTGCAACACAAGAAGGGAAACGAGAAGACGAAGAAGGACATAGGAAAATGGTGTGAGTACCATAAAAGTCCTTGGCACAACAAAGACGAATGCCTCTCCAAGCAGTCCCTCATGGCCGATATGAAGGCTTCCGAGTCAAAGGTCGATTCTGATTTCGAGTCAAATCCTAAAGGAGGAAAGAAGATTATCGATCCTGAACCCAATGCCACGGTCTCTACCACCAAATTCCGGCCAAGTGAACCAGAAGAACCAGAGGAAGGGGAACACCTCTTTCACTTGCATATGTGGGTCAAGGGGGCTCCGATTCTTTTCATTGTCAAGAGCGGTAGTCAAAAGAACTTGATTTCAGCAGAGGTTGTCAAGAGGCTAAAACTGCCAACGACACTGCACCCGCAACCCTACACCATCGGTTGGCTTCGTCAAGGAAGAGATCTCAATGTCAACCAACAATGACTTCTGCCCTACGGCATCAAGCCTTTCAAAGATGAGGTACTGTGTGATATTGCTCCCCTTGAAGTTTGTGATGTTATGTTAGGACAACCATATTTGTGGAAGCATCATGTTGTGTATAAGTCTAGACCCCACAGTGTTATTATTACTTTGGGTAGACAATTGTACAGTATCCCAGAGGTGGCACCGCCTACTGCTATTTCTTTAATCTCTGCTAAGTAATGCAGTAAGGTCATGTCACAGACCGGGAAGTTCGTCTTCTTTGTGATCCATGCTCATAGTAAGTAGAAGGTCGCCGCCACATATGTGGCCTCTACACAACACCTCTCTTTGTAGCAAAAGCAAGTGGACGAGATCGTGGAATAATACATAGACATATTCACCTCACCTACAGGGGTATCGACACACTGCCAAGTCAGGCATCCCATTGATTTGACCCCCGACACAGCTCTACCTAATGGACTAGTCTCTCGGTGCTCACTGATGGAGAATGACAAAATCAGGCGTCAGATCTAAGAGCTTCTTCAAAAGGGGCACATCAAAACCATCTCCTCCCCTTGCAGAAGCTTGATTGTACTGGTGTAGAAGAAGGATGGGACTTGGAGACTCTACATTGATTACAGATCCTTAAACAAA
>SNQJ01S0146483.1:8001-22355 GCA_010110895.2 Picea sitchensis
AGTAAAGAGAAGAGACGTTGTATACCTTTGGAAAGATAGGGTAAAGTGATAATATGAGTTTAAATGTGAGTGAAACAAGAGTGTAATGGTGGAAAAAAGTGTGGGCAAAAAGGTACATTGTATGGTCCTGACACCATATAGATATGGATTGGTGTGCTCGAATTGTAGTGAGAGGGACTCTAGGAAAGGATTCCCTTGATAAAAAGGTTTGTTGAGAAAGAATGGTTTAGGGCGTGAATATAAGCTTTATAAGTTGTCTTGTTGCCTTGGGCACTGTTGGAATTGCCCAGATGGTATTTCTAGGTTGTTGAATAATTTTATAGTAGTTGAGGAAAGAGTGTTTTTCTTGTTGGTTGTAGTCATATGGAAAGGGAAACATAGTTATGAATATGTGTGTGAGACTTTCCATGTGGATATGTGAATGATTGTAAACTCTCAGTCAAGAGGGAAACATAGAGTTGAGTAATCCTATGAGACTTGTCATAAGAATGATTGTACAATATCTTGGAGGAAGGATACAGAAGTTTGAAATGTCCATGTGTGTGAATGACATGGAAAAAGGTGCAAGCAATGAACTTGCATGCTGAATATTTATCTATGTTTGTATATGCTTGAGTGCATGGAATGAATGCGTTATAAGGTTTCCTAGTACGAAGAATGATATTAAGACCAAATAGATATGAATGAATAATATAAAATTTGCAAGTGATGCACATGTATGATGTATGAGTATATGTATACTAAAGGTATAATATGACTACTTGATCAAGTAGGATGTGAGGCATGATGTGTACTTTCCATATCTGAGCAATGTCATGGATGCATGGTTAACCCTATGTTGGAGGGTTTGATTATATCGACAAAATAATAACTTGAGGATGATGTGTCCCATTTCCTCAGGAAAATATAGAGTAAATTGTTGAATGAATAAATGAGAATGGATGCTCTGTTGTCATGATAAAAGGGCAACATGATTATGCCTTTGAGGATTTCATTAGAATGATTGTGAACCATTAGGAGTGAAATTATTTTAAAGTAAAGATGCAAGTGAGGTGTAGAGTATGCCTATGTTACACACACATAGACTTATGAAGATGCATGTGGGTAAGTGCATTATGAATGTAAGTTAGCAGAAAAATGAACATGTGTGGATGAATAATCTGGATGCATAATAAAGATGCATGTTTATATCCCTTATGGAATTTTGAGTAATCCTATGAAATAATGAATCTAAGGCCACTCCAGATAGTGATGGGTGTGCAACGAAAGAGTTGCATGTTGAAGGAGTTCCCTGTGGAGGAACTGTGTAAAGATGTTGTCAGGAGTTCCCTGTGGAGGAACTGTGTAAAGATGTTGTCAAGAGAACAAATTCACAACCTTAATGATTGTTGAGAATTGGGAAGTGGGATGCAAGCCTATCTATATAAGGATCATGGATTACATTATAAAACATAATGCATGAATGGAATACTAGAACATCAACCATTCTGATGGCCAAATGGTAAAGTGAAGAATGCACAGGTTTATAATTTGTTGTGAACAAAAAGATTGATGATTGTAGCATGATGATTTATCCAAGAAGGTTAAGGTGAAACCAATCAAGACTGATCAAGGAAAAGAGCAAGAAGATATCAACAGGGAATAGATTGCAGAAGGAGAAAAGGAGGAGTACTTTTCTCACTTTGAAACTATGAATTGATTAACAGAGTTGTGATCCTTAAAATAATAGTTGTGGAAACAAGTACAACTGGTGAAAGGAAAAAAAATAAAAGTATGTTTAAATGATCAGGCTTGGTTGAGCCATGATAAATCAGCTGAAATGAAAAGTTATAGACTGTGTAGGAGGAGATTGGACAAAGGAAATAGTCCCTTGACTCCTTTCTCGTTGTTTATTGTGTTTCTTTGGGATGCGAAATTGATATGTTGATACATGTAAATGTTTTTGGCATGAGAATGTTGATAACAATATGACTGTAGAGACAACTGAAAATTTGATTGTGATTGCACTCACAAAATTTAAGGGTAATGTGATACAATGCATATAGATATGTTGGGGAATATCTAAAAATGTTTTACTAATTTAAATACATGCATTTTAATCAATAGGACAATTGACATGATTTTGAATGTGATAATTAATTTTTTGTGTAGGAAATGACAAAGAATGGTTTTCAAGATGGAAAGCATGGAAACAGGCTATTGTTGTGACATGAAAACCCTATGATAAGGCATGATCACCATAGAATATGTTATGTTGTTTTAACAAAGGCTGAAGGGATGTCTCGACAAAGCAAATTAGAGGGACGTCTCAAGTGTAAGACTCGATGAAGTCTCTAAAAATCTTCTTGTGCAAGAAATCCTTGGAAAGGAATGATGGATCGCCTGGGGAAATGTATAGTAGAGGAGGGGATGCCTGAGCCTAGGCCTAGAGGGTGAGTGACTGCAAGGAATATGAGACTTCAATAATTATTTTAAACTACTGGTTGGGATCATGCACACAATGGGTATGTCAAGGAAAACAATGGTCCAAGTTAGTAAGACAACCAACTAGATGCGGATCCATGAAATTGCACAGATAAGTATTGTGTTGATCTGTGAATATTTCCTCTTGAGTTCTAAACAACATTAAAATGTGTTTTCATGTAATTGTGATTAATATGCTTGTTGCTTGAAATTATTGTAGGCATGTGACAAAGGCCAAGATCCTAGAATGGACCAGACCAAGAAAGAGGAACAACATTGCTGAAGAAAGTAAAATAAGAAGACATGATTGGTGTTGTTGATATGCAATGAACACCGAGGATAGTGTTCCTTTAAATGGGATCAGACGATTGTAACACCCCTATTTCCCCCAGCCTGTAAACATAATTATATTTTTCTAAAAGACTATGGAAAAACTTGTTATGATGAAAATATTTACGTTATTAATGTAAAAGGGAAATTGTTGAATAACTACTAAAGGGGATTTCCTACATAGGTTATGATGCTATGAGAAGGAAACAATGAGGAAATTTCCCTTTCCAATTTAAAATTCAAGAATAATCTAGATTGCCCATTTTTCTAGAATTGTAGTTAATGGAGGAGGTTTGTAGTTGAACTATCATCTTCCCACAATTATGAAAGGGAATGGGGGTTCTACTAGAACTTCCTTGCCTTAGAAGCATAGGAAGAAAAGTACTTGTCTAGAGGATTCTGGGTTGACCCACAAATTGGGGGATTTGACCCACAAAATTTTGTTGGAGAAGGCAAGAGACAAGAAAAATCATGAGCAGAGAAGAGGAAGAGGACACACGAATGGGTCTGAGGAACAATAGTTGTTCTGGTTACATGAGTGCTTGGACAATTTTTTCTAATCAAGCTGATAAATGGAGTTGCAATGATTGAGTGAATAATACTAGCAGACTCACTTACTTGGTGGATGGAAAAATAGACTGCCAGGTTCCTATGGGAAAAGGATAGTAACCTTTGTCCCATGTTCTTGCTGAGATCAAGAAAAATCCCTCCCATGGCATCATGATCTAGCTAGGGGATGGCTAGTGGAGGAATACTCCAAGAGAAATTGTGCCTATGGTTGGGTGGAAAACAAAACCCCTTTCAGCAGTTGCCAACTAATTTCCAATTTCAGATAAGTGTGACTCATAGTTTTTATGTTGTCTTGGATGTTTTGTTGTAATATGCATTTTTTTCTTGAGATAGAGAATGGAAAATTCTTTTACCTTGCTTGAATGGTATAATTCATGGCTTTGATGGCCTAACGGCCTGGGAAATTGGAAGCAGAGCTTGAATATCATATTTTGTATATGGTTTTCATCCTACCTCTGTTTAGAGAAGGAGAATTGTTAGTAATGATTTTTAAATGAATTTGGGAGCATAGTAATTTGACCCCTATGTTGGTTGGAAAGTCCTCAAGGGACTATCTAGGGACAAAACCTAGAAATATAGAGCTGGGGAAGACTCTATGTGATAACTCCTAACCTATCAATCCCTTAGAATTACCGTTGTCTTGTTACATGATTTGGATTCTAAAGTGAAAGGTGCTTCCTTCAAACCATTCTCCCTAGTGACCACAGGCTCAAGTCCACAACCTTAACCAAATCTTGGATAAGATCTGAGAGTGTATCCCTCAGGGGCTTGTCAAAGCCCCATATGAATGTGACCCTGGAACTCTGCACTATGAAAAAGGGAGCTAAGCCCTCTAGGCTTCAAGACTTCGGAGGTCCAGGACTTCGGGATGTTGGAACCTTAGAACATTCAAATTCCATTGAAGGAAACCTGTCAAAACAGTGACCTGACAGCTGACCAACAACTGGTGGTTTCCTATCCATTGTTGTGAGATCCTCTTTATCATTAAACCCTGACCAACTTCTCATCCATGAAGTTAAGCGAGCCGTCAATCCAAGAAACATCGATATATTTCTTGACTATTGGATATACACTATGGTCAAATTTGACGTTGACCTACTCCAGGAGTGAAAAGGTGTTAAATGGTCGGAATCCCTGAATGTCGAAGTCGCGAAGTAATGTGAGTCGTATATCTAAGGATCCTTTGGGACCCTTCTTGACTGTTATATCGAGTATAGTGGAAGGATAGAGTAAGTGGTATCATTAACCAACAACAAGCAATCATACCCACTTTATGACCCCTTCGAGAGGTAATCCTTCGGGGAATTGAAGGGTTAAGAATGGTAAGGGTTGCAAACTCACGAATCCATGAAGTGGCGAAATCTCGCCAACTGTTAGATCATGGAGAAGTATTCAGGAGAAATGTAATTTGTTGATACAATTATCCTTTGGGGACCCTTCTCAACCGTTCGATCAACTAATGGAAGGACGACATAAGTGTTTAGATGAAGTATTACTCTAGGAGTCTAGAGATTCGGAACTCCAATACTTCTGGGCCTTGATATATTTGACATGTTGGTGCTCAGGAGAAAAAATGAAGAATCAAAATCCGTAGTACGTGACGAGTAATTTTGAAATCTTTGAAACTTCAATACTCCGGGAGATTCGAGGATATAGGAGAGTGCGTTAAGCGTCGAAGCGTCGGAGTTCCCTTGTTGTAGTGTCTAGTTCCAATTGGATGGACCCACATACACCATGATGATGTGGTGTGCCTGGATAGTTCCACGTGGTGTCATGGAATTGGTTGCGAGTTAGGTGTGGGACCCCCACCCCTTATCAAGTCTAAACCTTGTGTTAAGTGCAGACAATTCTCAACCATTGTATCTAAGGGTGGATCAATCCCCACCATAGATTTTGGAGCGAAAGGAGACTTCAGGACTTCGGGTCTCTAGAGATGTTGAAGAACTGTACAAGAAAGACGGAGGGTCGAAGGCCCGGTATTCGCGAAGACAGGGAGATATCTCCTACAACCGCCCCTCCAGTGGCCATGTCATCGCTAAAGTATGATGACCAAGGTCGAGTTAGTTCCAGGTGGGATGGTATGAATGAGGTGGAGCCATGTGGCCTTTGACCAACGGTACCAGGAGAAGTTTAGGGAGCCATAAATTTTGACTTAGAAATCAGTTTTAGACGAATTTATAGTCGTTAGAAATCTCTTGGAGAGAAGAAGGAAATCGTGCCCTTATTCGAGGAACTCAAAGAAGTTGTAGGAAGGTGAAAATTTATACCCCATCCCTTAAAAGGTTACTTAGGGGTTGGGTGTGTGACACACCCTTGGTCAGTTGGTTTGGATAGAAACTTATGAACAAATAAGTGCATATTTATCTTAATTGAATTTGATGTATGTTTAATTTGTAATATTTCTATGTTTTTGTAATTATGAATCTGTATGGGTTATGAGAAAAAATCTAAATGTCTTAAGGGCCAAAACCCTATAAATTTTTGTGAACTTGACGAATTGACTTAGTAAAGTTGAGGAATATGGAGTCCATTGTATACATGAGAAGAAATCTGTTAGAAAAACAGGACCGTGGAGCAATAAAATAAAACAAATGCGGAAATAAAATATAGAAGATACACAATACAATAGAGACACGGATATACGTGGTTCACCCAGTGTGGGCTATGTCCACCAGAGAAATTTCCAGGTCCTTCCTTTATTATTATCTAGCAAATGAAGGGATACAACCTACAACAAACCTGTTGTAACTTCCTCTTCTTTCTCTCACAGTCTCCTATCTCAGAATACAATATTCACCATGATGCATAGCCGCAATACATTTCCCTCATAATAGAGGGTTTCCTTCTAGGGAAACTAACCCTAACATAATTTCTAACGTTAGATCTGCGACCTTATAATGAACGGTCCAGATTTACAATGAAATTACAATATACCTTTACAAGGAAATTTTTTCTTCGGGGGATTTTCCCCCGCACCCTCAAGCCGGGGGGATATCCCCCCCAAACCCCGCAGAGGGGGTAACCCCCCTCTGCACTCCCCCGCGTGGAAGAGTGTACATACTTCTGGGGTGTAAATACTTCATGGGGTATAAACACGACTGAAAACAAAAGATCTTTGAATTAGGAAGATAAACAGGATCCACAACCAACAAAATCAACTCATAATTCCATTCAAATTAGGGAGTGGATGCCAATGAAGCTAGTTGTATTTGGGCTATTTAGAATCTGAAATTTTAAAATAAATTTGTAGCAAGGAAAATATCATATTTCTAGATATCCAGACTTTCACGATTCCATTGAATGTCTCCATCACATGTTGAGCTAGTATAACATATGGATGTGGCCCAAAATTTTGTGATTCTTAAAGTGATATCCATATTTATGGATATCTAGATGGAAGTGGTTACATATGTGCATGGTTTTGTTTAGGAGTGACATCGGTCTAACATCCATTTCTGATCTTTCATTTTAAAGGGTTTTAGCACATATCTTAGATGATTAGATGGTTGCAATTCCATCAGTAAGGTTCCAATCCATATTTGACATCTGGCTTTCCATTAAATTTGTATTTCCTCAGGCCTTCACGAGTCGCTAAACCACATTCATGGGTTTCACATCAAGGTTTCGTCTGTTGGGCACATGGTTGAGATTTGATCCTCACTTCTCATAAGAAAATTACCCTGGATTATAGACCATCTGTTTTTCCGCAAGATTTTTTCCCTATATTTCATCAATGATCAGATGAATGCTGACATGACCACTTGCTAATGTGGTAGGAAACATGTATGCTGACATGGCATGACACATGGAAGTTATCATGGATTCTATTTTGATGTGGCATGACCCATGGATAATGACGTGGCATGGCACATGGGTGATGATGTGGCACAACACCTGCATTAGCACTTAGGTCAATCTGGAATCTAGATCCAACTCTATCCTTTTTGTAATCCTTAAAGAAAAATCCCAGGTCCCTGGATATTTGGACCATCATGGTTGCCGAGCATGTTTCGTTAAATGTTAAAGCATTATACAAAGATAGTAGGCCTCTAGATTTAGGATAAAAAGGAAAACTTGAATCATCCAGATCCAATTGGGATTTTTAACACAACTATTAGGAAATCTAGGATCTTGTATGTGAGGTTCCATTGACCCCTTTTTTCAAAGGAAGCATCCATGTCATTAAACACGTGTGATGTGGTTCATGTGGAAGCCACATGGTATTGATGACATCACCCCAAAGGTAAAATATAAGAGCTTAAGAAGATCATATCTTTCTCTCTAGGGCTCAGAATCAAGCATGGTGATAGTCATTGGAAATATCTTGAGGAGAATATTTGTCCCATTAGATCAAAATCAATGATTAAGTTAAGTTTAAAGAAGGTAAACTAGAGGTAAATCAAAAGGATTTTGTACACCCCACTAGCCTAATGAAGTTCAGGGGGTCAGGTTTGTCATAGACTAAATTTCCTTATAATGAATGTATATTCTGCAATTCCTTCCAAATGATAATGTATTCCAATACAAGTTATTTCTTTTGTGTTCTTGCTTAGATTTAGAATCCTAAATGATTCATGAAGAGAAATATAGTTATTTGAAATAAAGAGAAGAATGGTTATATATCCTATGATTTGTTGTGTATAAGAATGAATCATATGGATAACATAAGAAGTGATTCTTCAATGCTTGGTTAAGAGTTGAAAAATGCCCTTGAAACCTCAGTGCACCATCTTCAAAGAGATATGAAACACCTCGATTGAGATGCAATTTTCCCTCATCAATGCACAGGCATGCAACATAGTTTTCATCGTTGGCGCACAAGTGCGTGACATAGATTTCCCTCATTGGAACACATGTGTGCAACACAAATTTCCCTTGTCGGTGCATAGGCAACCAACATAGCTTTCCCTCGCTAGTACAAGGTGTGTGATGCAATTTTCCCTTAACGATGCATAGGTGCACAACACAATTTTCCTTGTTGATGCATGAGACTTTAGTGACAACTTTCCCTCCTCAACGCATATGCATGTGATTTATATTTTCCTTATTGGTGCACAAGCATGTGACCCAACTTTCCCTCATCAATGCATATGTGCATGATGTAGTTTTCCCTCATCAACGCACAGGTGCACGATGTTGTTTTCCTTTTTGGGGCACTAGCACATAGTGAAATTTTCCCCGTCGATGCATTGATTTGCAACATATTTTACCTCATTGGGACAATGGTGCATGGTGGTTTACCATGTTAGAACATTATCTTGCAACGCGATTTTTCTTGTACATGACACAATTTATCGTGTTAGTGCATTGGCACACAATGTAGTTTTTCCTATCAGTGTTAATGCAGGTGGCACATTTTACCCCATCAACGCATCAGTGCATGGAATATTTTACCTCATAGTCACATGAACACATGGTGAAAATTACATTGACGATGCTCAGGTGAAGTATTTCAAGAGCCTCTAACTTCTTACCCAAAACTTGAAAATGAGTGTAAACTTAGTCATCCAAAAGTTTTGGAGGAACATATTTAACCTATAAGTGAAGACTTAGTAGTAGAGTTGTGATTGAAAAAGGTAGATTAGTTGTCACATTCCTACAGTCACCTTGACACCCAAACATACTTGGCACACCCAAGTTTTCGGTCATTGCAGGTCGTGCGACACCAAGACATGCTTCGACTCGCCAGTTTTCCCGTGGCGGGTTGTCGCGTTCCCGAACTATGCCTTCACTTGTTTAAATAGTGGAATTATGAAACCTTTATAACAATTATACTTGTTACTTAGTTCAATCTCATTCAATTACATTTGCAACACAAAATAACAAAGGAAAGTAAATTGTGTGGGCATCCCAACTTGGCCTAACACTTGACTTTAAATTTTCATACAAGTCACAATGAACAATACAAGTGTGTCGGGCGTGTCGTCCACACCACACCCAAAAATACAAGAATATAAGAGGATCACATGACTCTTAGATCAACATAACCTCTTCAATGAAACAACTGATGCGCATATGGTTGTTCCTTTCATAGACTCTTCGTTTCACTATCTCATCCTTGCCCAACTTTTCCTATGTCTTCTTCGTCTAATCCAAGTCATGCATCCTTCCCTTTGTCACCTTCCTTGCCTTTGTGTCAAATCCACCATAGACTTTCCACCAATACCAGTTATCTCTAAGTTCTGAGGTGCACTCCATGGTGTTCCATACCTTCACAGATAGTCCCCTTCATGAGATTAATCCAACCTACCATTCGCATCACGGAATCCCTGTTTCATTTCCTCAGTTCTAAAACATAACCACAGACCCCACACTTGGAAGAAAACTCCAAAACACCCAAATGTGGTGCCCAACCTTGCCATGTTTTCAATTATCACTCTCTTGGTCTCGCGACCTACTTACTACTCGACTTCTTGCCTTTTTTTTCTTGATCTCCATTGATCAAATTATTTCCTTTCCAAGTGAGTTCTTCCCTTGGTTAAAGAGGTTCCCAATGGGTGCACCCATTCACCAACTTGGGACGCCACCTTTGGTATTACTTGAGATGACTCTTCAAATAGGTGCACACCCCTTCGATGGGTGTGTTTCACTATTCGGTTGACTCATCTTTAATATTGGGTGCCTAGGCAATTCCTTCATCTACATCTTCAGTCGTTTTCCCGACTGGAATCTGCAACTCATTTTTCATCCGTTTTGGCAACTTCCTTTGGAGCGCACCTAAGGCATGGAGAATTTCCAAATTCATTTGGTTGGATCCCCTTGGTCAACGCCCAAGGCGTCCAAGTTACTCAAGCTTTTGTTCAGTGAGGGCACCCATGGTCACCATGGGGTTCCCACTTTCTTGCACTTCTTTCAAGTCTCCGCACATAATTTCCATCGCAAGTCAAGTGTGGGCAAAGTTATCTTCGACGTGTTTTGGGCATGCAAAGATACAAACTTCACCTATAAAGGGGATGAAGTACCCTCTAGATCACTCATTCCATTTGTCTTGACTTATGGAAGGAGGGTGCATGCTCAAGTCGAGTCCTAAGGCGTTACATTCTCCCTCACTCAAATTATTTGTCATCCTTGGAAAGAATTCGTATTGCTGCAAGTGTCTTAGCTACTAACTACAACCATCTATTGAATTATTGTGATGAACCCTACCCTTAATCCAACCAATTCCGTCATGTTTTCACACACTTATTATTATATTTTCATTAGTTTCATTAACATTAGATTTACCATAGCATTTTTATTTTATTTTAACATTAAATAATCGTATACTGAAATATATAACAACCAAATAAACAAGAACAAGAAGACATGAAGATTTTTTCTGGGAAAACCCCAAACTTGGGGGAAAAAACCAAGCCAACTTTTCTTAGAGATAATATTTCCAATACAACCATGAACAAGGTCTAATCACAAGACTCCCTGTTTCATTTCCTCAGTTCTCAAACATAACCACAGACCCCACACTTGGAAGAAAACTCCAATCCACCCAACTGTGGCACCCAACCTTGCCATATTTTCGATGATCAATCTCTTCGTCTCGCGGCCTGCTCACCACTCAAATTCTTGCCTTTTTTGCTTGATCTCCCTTGATCAAATTATTTCCTTTCCAAGTGAGTTCTCCCTTTGGTTAAATAGGTTCCCAACGGGCACGCCCATTCAACAAATTGGGATGCCACCTTTGGTATTACTTGAGATGACTCTTCAAATAGGCACACGCCCCTTCGATGGGTGTGTTTCAATATTCGGTCGACTCGTCTTTAATATTGGGTGCCTAGGCCATTCCTTCATCTACATCTTCAGTCGTTTTCCCGGCTGGCATTTGCAACTCATTTTTCGTCCATTTGGGAAACTTCCTTTGGCGCGCGCCTAAGGCATGGAGCGTTTCCAACTTCATTTGGTTGGATCCCCTTGTTCAACGCCCAAGGCATCCACGTTACTCAAGCTTTCGTTCAGTGAGGGCACCCATGGTCACCATGGGGTGCCCACTTTCATGCGCTTCTTTCAAGTCTCCGCACATAATTTCCATCGCAAGTCAAGTGTGAGCGAAGTTATCTTCGACGTGTTTGGGCATGCGAATATCCCAACTTCACCTATAAAGGGGACGAATTACCCTCTAGATCGCTCAGTCCATTTGTCTTGACTTATGGAAGGAGGGTGCATGCTCAAGTGAAGTCCTAATGCGTTACACACTCCCTCACTCAAATTATTTGTCATCCTTGGCAAGAATTTGTATTGCTGCAAGTGTCTTAGCTATTGACTACAACTATCTATTGGACTATTGTGATGAACCCTACCCTTAATCCAACCAATTTCGTCATGTTTTCGCACACTTAGTGTTAGATTTTCATTAGTTTCATTAACATTATATTTACCATAGCATTTTTATCTTATTTTAACATTAAATAATCATATATTGAAATATATAACAACCAAATAAACAGGAACAAGAAGACATGAAGAATTTTCTTGGGAAAACCCCAAACTTGGGGGAAAAAACCAAGCCAACTTTTCTTAGAGATAATATTTCCAATACAACCATGAACAAGGTCTAATCACAAGAGAAAACCAACAATGAAGAAACCTTGATAACATATACTTATCTCTTCTTCTTTTCAAACCCTAGCAAGGGTAGACAACTGAGTAGCACCACAAAAATGGTGCAAGGTAGGCGCATCACTAGAGAAATATAACGCATCATAGAATTGGCACAACTCGAAACTGGTAACTGCAAATGCGACTGCAACTATAACTACAACTACAACCGTGATTGTAACTGAAACTGACATGAAGCAACTGAGCAACACCACACAACGTTAGCGCAACTCTTCTAGAGGTATCACACACGAGAAACCAACAAGAGTCACCAAGAATATTTTTCCCCAAGTGGAGTGCACTCTCCAAGAGAATCGGAAACCATAAATAGTGAAACTGCTACAATTGTCTAATGTGCACTGTAGAAGGAGAACTGTGTGGTCGTACAAATGAAGTGACCTAGACTTGTATTTATACTAATCTGGTCACCTATCTGGGGCCGATTTCTCTTTTGTGGTATTCTATTTCACTTTATTATTTTCCAGGGTGTTCTTCAACTATTCAATGTCTTCCTTTGACTTCTTGGAATATTCTTCTTATCTAAGAAAAGTTGTTTAGGAGGGACTACCTCCCACAGCTACCAAAACATCAAAACTCCCTCTTAGCTAGGGAGGTATTCTTCCATGATGTCTTCTTCTAGTAGTCCACTGACTACCTTGCAATCAAATAGTAGCACATAGCTACTACCATGCCATTGATAGCTCGAATCATCTGCCAAAGTCTCTATGTCTATGCTGCAATCAACGAATAGCACACAACTACTTCCAAGTAGTCTAGTAGTCTCCATGATTACATAGCAATCAACTAGTAGAACACAACTACTACAATGATATCTAGTAGTCCCCACGACTACGTAGCAATAAAATAGTAGAACACAACTACTATCATGTTGTCCAGTAGTACACAACTACTTCCATAGTCTCACGACTATGTAGAAATCAACTAGTAGCACATAAATTCTATCATGATGTCCAATAGTACACAACTACTGCCATAGTCTCAAGACTATGTAGAAATCAACTAGTAGCATGTTGTCCAGTAATACACAACTACTAGCATAGTCTCATGGTTACGTAGAAATAAACTAGTAGCACACAACTACTAGCATGTTGTCTAGTAGTACACAACTACTGCCATAGTCTCCACAACTATGTTATGATATTTCTCCTCTCCTAGTAGTCATATTCACACCTAACCACCTCACATGGTGTAGGAAAGACTATGACCATATCCCCATTCACACCTAGCCACCTCACATGGTGTAGGAAATACTTGTACCCAGTTGTGCATTATTCCCTCAATCACCTCACATGACTTATGTTGGTCCTAAAGTCTGCAACTGACTGCTAAAGGGAAGAGCTAGGCCACCTCAAGTTTGGAATGATTGGTTTTTTGATTATTTGATTTTGTTGGTCAGTTGGAGAGTTGGTTTACCAAGAAAAGAACATGGTTGGGTTGTAAAAATGATATGGATGAGGGTCCTCCTTGGCTAGTGGCACACAAATGATAGACAAGTGAGATAATAGAGGTAAAAACAAAGGGGAACAAAAAACCACTCAATGATTAATCTGTTGTAAGAAGTTTAAGTCTTAAAATATTATTTCAAGGCATTAAACAAGTATCCAAAGAAATTACTCCCACAGGTTGCAATAAAAACAAATCTTCACCAAAGCATTAGTTGTTTTACAGGCTGCATATCAGTAAAGATGAGTTATACAATAGTTTAAAGGAAATGAAATGTACTTCACTCAAATAAAAAACTGCATTCAAGATAAGATAAAAAAACACATGTAGATTTGGACACAACACACTGTCATCAAGAGTATATTCACTAGGTAGAGAGATTCAATCCATGCATAGAAAATATTCAACTAGTTTGATGTATTGATATTCTTCCCAAAAAACTGAACCCCCAAACATACAAAAATTGCATATTTATCAAAGTTGTAGAGGCTCTCGTCCATCTGGAATTGAGGCTTAACTCTACACTATCAGTTTGAAAACAACTTATTGATTTAACTAAAATATTGTTGGAGTATAGTAATGTATACTTCTAACTTGACTTAACAAAAAGAAGTGGTTCATATCAAACACAATTGACCACTTATTGTGCCTTAATTTAAACAGTCTGGAACTTTAAACAACTAAAAAAAAACTGCTACTAGTGATAAAACTAGACTGATGCATATGTTGGAGTGAACTGAGTTTTGTGTTAAGAACCAAATATCAATATAGCATAGAAAAACCTCAGAAAAAGTGCTCAACGCCTTGAAAAAGAGATAATTTCAGATAATAATCATCTTCGAGGGGGCAACCTCCTTTTACCCCACTTAAATGTTCAAGTACAAGATGATTCAAAATGAAAATGTCTCCTTGGTATATATAGGAGACTAGGAGGTATA
>SNQJ01S0146483.1:22365-39937 GCA_010110895.2 Picea sitchensis
ACCATCCATCTTTGCCTCCAACTTAGCTTCCATCTCTTGTAGTTCATCTTTTGTTACTATCTTCTTTTGTAAATCATTTATGTCCCTATGCATTTCTTCACCTTCATCAAGAGTCCAAGTAGGATTGTCTGGAGGCTTATTTGCTGTAGAAGTTCCCTTTTTGGGTGGCATGTTGGCGAAGTATCACTTTTGAACCTTGATTTTGAGGTGGTTTTGCTAGACAATCTTTCCTCTGTTGTATCTCCCATGTTTTGGCCCTTCTGGGTATGAAACTTTCTTTTATGTATTTCTCTGATATTTCTTCTCTCCAATTCCATAGGTCTGATCAAAATTGGATGTGCCAAGTGGAATTTATGGTAACTTCCCCACAACTTTTAGATTTTGGGCCTTTCTAGGAGGTCTCACTTGTATAGCATGCTCTTTACAAAATAATTGATATAAAATTCTGAAACTCATACCAGAAATACTACAGACTGTCCATGATCCAATGAAACTAGTCCCACTCAATTTCGATACTCTAGGAAGAAGTTATGATTGTTTTACCTGGAACACCTTCTTGAGACTAGTCAATAGGACTAGTCAGATACCCTATATTACACAGGGTGTATATACAAATTTAAGATGACCCAGAAGATGAAATTTTTACCACAGATACCTTACTAATGTCTATGAATAGCCTCCAGAGTTCAGGGTCTGAAACGTTACAGAAATTGTTTTATTGCGAAAATTATGCAATGACTCAGTTTAGGATGATTCGAGAACCCTATATTGTACAGGTTGTATCTACGAAAGTATAAGGCCTCAGGAGCTGAAATTTAATCCCAACGTACCTTGATCCATTTTTTAAATATCCTCCAAGTTGTTCCTTCTGAAACGTTGTAGAAAACAATTTATAGCGAAAATTCCAAGGTGTCTCAGATGTAGCAGGGAAACCCCAAGACCTTGAGCTCTGATACCATATGTTAAGAACCAAATATCAATATAGCATCGAAAAACCTCAGAAAAAGTGCTCAATACCTTGAAAAAGAGAAAATTTCAGATAATAAGCCTCTTCGAGGGGGAAACCTCCTTTTACCCCACTTAAATGTTCAAGTACAAGATGATTCAAAATGAAAATGTCTACTTGGTATATATAGGAGACTAGGAGGTATAATTACAACTAATGGCCTAAATCCAACATAAAGAAAATAAAATTACTAATATAATATGCCCCAATTAAGGGGCAATGAGCCAATATTAGGGCTTAACATTTTGACAAAATGGACTAGGAGTGACAAAACTAAGCTCTGTATCGATCACTAGCGTCCATGCACATTGTTGGTGGCCAACCAGGAGATAACTGGATGTGTTGGCAGCTTCTTTAGGTACTCCTTCAAATTACCTCCTTTAGAAAGAAACAAGTCTTATGTTTCTTCTTCTGGAGTCTTTGATACTTCTTATGTAGTCTGGAGTACACTTTCTCCAAATCCTGGTTGTGGTGTTGCAAGGTGTGGACTTGAAGCTTCAGTTTATGCACTTGTTGGTTGTCTTTGACCCTCTCTGTTTTGACCTCAACCTGCATCTTCTTCTTTTCTTGCTTTGTGCTAGACTTGTTGTGGTCAACCAATGCTCTACTTCTTGTTCTCATATTTTGACTGTGTATAACCTGAGGTTCTTTCCCTTTAGTTCCTTTAGTGGACTGTTGTACTCCCACAATGTCAACTTTATTTAATGTCTTGTAAACTGTGACAAGGATCCCTTGCATGTAGCGAGGTGCCACTAGAATCTTTCTCAAGATCAAATCCATAATCATGTATTCCTTGTTGAATGGATTCTAAAGGATGCTCCTTCTTCGTTGTCACAAATGGTGTTTCTATAGCCTCATTCTCACTAAAATTTGATTTCTCCTCTTTCACTATCATTCCCTTCAAGACATTGATTGCCATTTCCTCCATACTGGTTAATTCAAGATTGTCATCATCCTTGATCAAAATTGGTTGGGGGTCTTTTAATGATGGCTAGAATAGAGCCTTGGAGTTAAACTTCAATTGATTTGTAATTCTAGCCTTGGAGTTCAGCTTCAATTGATTTGTAATTCTAGTAATTGGAAATATAATGTTTTTCTCTCCCTTCCTCTTCCTGTCTTGTTTGGCTAGAGGGGGTGTTTTAGGTGAATCTTCTGCAGGAACAACCTTCCCTTTAATTACTTCCTTGTTGCAAGAACCGGGTCCAATTTTCCCTCTCATTCGAGTCACATGTTTATTTGGTTGTTGATCGATGGGGGTTTCTTCTCCTCCTCTGAATGGATGGATGACAGAGACCTCTGTGTTGTTTCCAGTGCAGGTGGATGCAAGCTAGAAGCTTTGCAACTTTTTTTTTCCTTCCCCTTTTTCGTAGAAGACCTTAATTTCATGCGAGGGGACTCCTCCATGGGGGTTTCTGGATTTTTTTTATTTTGAGGGCGTATTTATTGTTTTAGGGCCTTTCCCTTTAGTCACTACAGGTTGGACATGCTTGGTCGAGATCCTAGGCTCTGAAGAAACCCTAACCTCCTCACTTGCGTCACCTTTGTTCTGTGAATTGGGAACCTACTCCTTCTCTTTCAATCCCACAAACTTCAAGAAATAATCCCAGGGCATTTCAAGTTCCTCGAAAGTGAAAGTTACCAACAATTTAGTCAAGCCCTGATGGTACACGGTTATGTGAGTGGATTCTAGGTGACCTTGAACCCTCCTGGCCATTTTGGTTAGTCTCTTAAGAAGGTAATATGGTAAATTAAGCTCTATGTCTCCATTTAGATGCATAAGGAAACAAAGGTGATAGCAGTGAATAATGTTGAATCGACCCTCACCTATGATATATCTATGTACTGTTGTTAGGTCCCCTTTCCAGTCTTCCTTTATCCACACCACAAAGATTCCTTGGCTCCAGTCGGGGTCTTGGTGCTTAGGAACCAGGAATTTGTTGCAGATATCGGGAGGTAGCTTGCCTTTCTTGAACCATCTTTCTCCATAGATAGAGAGAGTGAAAGTTGCTCCAATAAAATGTTATGTGACATGAATCTAGGTATCCCCAAGAAGGGTATGCAAGCCATCAAATGTATGCATGAAGAAGATAGCCAAGCCTTTGTGTTGTCCTTCAAATGCGCACATGAAATCATACCACTCATCCTTTACAAAAATGTCTTTAATTTCGGGTATGGCTTCAAACAATTCTAGGCCTTGTGGCTTGGTTCGGTTCAATTTCCATCGTTCTAGAGGAGGAACCATGGTGGGAAAAGAAAATCTAATGTCGATAATGCAGTGAATTCATATTTTTTCATATCGAAACCGATATATGTGTGATGTTTAACCGTCAATTCAAGTTGTTGTGGCCATGATGAACTCATACAGTTCTCAAGATCATAACTGATGTTGTGTAATGATAGAACTGAGTGTAATATGGTGTGGAGGTGTTTGTCTATGATCATGCATGTATGAAGGTGCCATTCAAATGGTTGAAGTATTTAAAATAACATATTAAATTATAAAATGATTTCAAAATTAGAGTGCCAATCCCCGTTTGCAAGAATAGACTAGTTCTTGTAATCAACTTTGTTCTACGTATAAAACACTGTTACATATTCTATGAACTCAACCTATGGAAACTTTGATGACAAGTATTTAAACCCAAACCATGGCATGTAATTATCCCTCAAGAAAACAAAAATATGATGTAAAAAACAAATCAATTAATATAGGTAATGATAAAACTGAGTCATTTAGTAATGGGGGGACCAACGTAGTCAACATAAAATGTATGATTTTTTATGAAGGTATAGGGTAATGAGATAGGAGGGGCAAGGGTGCAGACTTAGGTCTCAACAACTGATCTAGGAAACCCTTGGACAAAGGGGTTAGCTGGTTGGAGGAGAAACACCACACATCCCTCTCAGCGAGGGTGGACATTATGCATCACGCCAAGCTTGTCTCTGAAGTACTCCTACTTCACTCTAGATAGAGGCTTGGTGAGAATGTTCACTACCTGCTTATCTGTGGATATGTACCGAAGCTCTACAAATATTCTCAACACCATGTCTCATATGTAGTGGTATTTTATCTCTATATGATTTTAATTGTCATGAAAGACATGATTCTCTGAAAGCTTCACGCAACTTTGATTATCACAATTTATCAAATTTGGCTCCATCTCTAGATCAAATAACCCTGCAAGTGACTTTCGAAGCCACACTACTTCACAACTTGCGAACCTAGATGCAATATACTCTGCCTCTATTGTATTGAGTTCCATTGACGCCTGCTTCCTACTTAACCATGAGATCATGCATGATCCCAAATTGAAGCAACATCATGATGTGCTTTTCTGGTCCACTACACTCCCTACACAATCATAGTTTGTTTAAACCTATAGCTTCACATCTCCATCCAAGAAATATGTCAATCCATATCCAACAGTACCATGTAGGTACCTCAACACATGTTTTGATCATATCCAATGTACATGTTTAGGCTCAACCATGTACTGACTCAAAGTGTTCACTGCAAAATATATGTTTGGCTTGGTGTTAACCAGGTACATCAAGGATCCGATCAATTGTCTGTACATCATGGGATCCACCAAATATGAAGATGAATCACTCAAGAGATTCATATTTGTAACCATAGGTGTGGCCATGGACTTGCAGTCCATCATCCCGAATCTTTGCAGGATCTCAACAAGTATATTTTCCTTGGCTAAAGAAAATCTCATTTGGCCTTTGCAACACCTCCAATCCCAAGAAATAGTGCATAAAACCTAGATCCTTCATCTCGAAGATTGAAGTGAGATCCCTCTTGCACCCATATGTAAGCTTCTAATCCCCTGTAAAAAACATGTCATCCACATATAGGATCAATGGGAAACCATCCCCAAGCTCATCAAATAACTATTTGTTTTTGCATACCATGCCATGGGTTCCTGCTTAAGCCCATATAAATATTTCTTCATTTTCCACACATGGGACTCCTTTCCACGGATCAAAAACCCTTGTGGCTACTCTATGTACACTTCTTCCAACTACTAGAGGAAATGTCGCATCATAATATTCTCCCTCTTGCTGGAAGAAACTTCTAGCCACAAATCTCACTTTGTACATCTCTATGCTACCATGTGCAGCATGCTTGATCTTGTAGAACCACTTGTAAGTCACCACTGACTTCCCTTCTGGTCTTGGAACCACTTCCCACACATCATTCTTAATGATGGAATGGTACTCTTCTGTCATGGCATCCTTCCATAGTTGTTTATTATCACATTCATCAAAAGTGGAAGGTTTTGAATCAATGATTTTCCTCATGATCAATGCCACATAGCAAGAAAAATTGTGTGGTCTCTTGCTCTTTCTGGAACTAAGGATAAATCCATATCCCAGTCCTTCTGATTGGATGCCTCCTCTTTCAATGTAGAAAAGTCTATTGAAACAAGGGAATCTACCCAGGAAATCTCACATCTCCTAGAAGCCTCTGAAGCTATGATCTAGCCTCCTCATCTCATGGCACATATGTTTTTGTCCTAGAAGACATCTCTCTCTCCCACCTGAATTTAAAGGGGGAACTTCCTATGAATGACTCGGTCTTCCTCTGAGTCAACTGAATTTCTCTAAGATCAGACTCACTCTGAGTCTGCATGCTCCCTTTGAAGCTTTACTCTCTCTGAATATATACAATCTTAGGAGCCATCCACACCCTTTGCATCTGTTGACCTTCTCTAAATTCTAATCTCCTATGGACTATATTGAGAGGCTACTCCTCCCTACTAGATCTTGAGGGTTGACTTCTTATGAAATATGGATCCCTATGAGATGGTACTTGGAGGGGTAATTTGCCTCACCCCTAGTGGATCCATCTCCTCCTCCTCATGATATGGCTCATAAATGCCATATAAATGCATGCACTTTGCATCCTGCAAAGTACCATGAGACCCTGTTGGTCTCTTCCTAGTCACTGCAACATTTTTGGGTAGGTCCTTCTGGCTATACTGAATCTTCCTGATATGAAGAGTGATCAAATGAAATAGAGGGATCTGTACGTTCATCTTTGGATCCTTCTTCTCCTTATAATAAATATCCATATGAGATACTCTATATCTGCAAAAGTACCCTTCTTTCCAGAAGGTTATGACTTCGTCATCTTCTCTTTTGTTACATGGATGTATACAGTGATGTACACAACTCTATATCTAGATAGTCTTCTCCATGTCTCATCTAGAGACCATCTAAATTTTTTCCTCCTGCAACCGTCATTATAGATCCCTCTCAAATATATCACTCGTGACATGCCCGAAACAAGAGAAACAACAAGGGAAAATAACATACAAGGACAATATTCTTATGATAAGAAAAATAATAAAAACAAGAACGAGAAAAATCGTCACAGTAGCTCCTTCTCAGAGCTATCAACTGTGACCTACCTGGGACAAGAGACAAAAAAAATGCAATAACAATAAATAAGAACAAAACTCTTCAACACTCTTCCAATGTTGTAACCAATAATTCCTCCATGGTAACCTACCTAGAACAAGAAACAAGAATAATAACATCTCCATGGTGTCCTCCATGGAATTTACAAGATAACCTACCTGGAACAAGTTCAAAAACCAAGAACATCTCCTATAAGAGATCAATTTATCTTCTAAACAAGTGCATCATTAATATTGAACACTGAATATTTACTTAATGATCATTGTACCAACAATATTCAAGAGTTACCAAACATTTGATAGCAATAGCAGTAATAGAACTCTAAATACTGTTATTCTTGTTACAACGCTTACTTAAGATGCAACAATATAAAATATCAAAATTGATATGCAAACCTGAAGTCTAGATGTTTTTGTCTCATTTGATTTTTTCTATATTGTAGGAGGCATCATCATTGTTGCCTCCAACTCTTGGGCTTCCTTTGAGTGCATTAGATCTAAGATCCCTTTGGATCTACTGTCACTGCTTGGATAAATGTCCTTTTTCCAGGTGTACATCTCCTGCAAACACCCTCATCTTATATACAAGTACAACATCCAACTTTGTCTTCTAATCTGAGACATTAAATCAATAAGAAAAAGTTAGAAATCTGAATCAAAAGTTTCAATGTCCAGGAAAATGTCAACAAGCCTAAAACCCTAAAAATTCAATTTTGACATAAAGTCAATCTGAGAAGTGTAGTAGGTGCGCTAGAGTAGGGCGAGTTGATCAGTGATGGAGTTTGTCCTAATCAAATTTATAATAATTTCTCAATGAGCTTGAAATATAAATCTATGCAACAACAAATTGCATGTGCAACAACAAATCTCAACAATGTGGAAAATATCACGATCTTCCTTCCAGCAGTTAGACTGTTCTGAAGGTAACCAACTCTGATACCATGTTATATTTTCATTAGTTTTGTTAAAATTAGATTTACCATAGAATTTTATCTTCATTTAACATTTAATAATCATATTCTGAAATATATTAAAAAAAAAAAAAAGATTTATCTTGGGAAACCCCAAACTCAGGGGAAAAATCCCAGCCAACTTTTCTTAGAGAGAATCTTTCCAATAAAACCATGAAAAAGCTCTAATCGCAAGAGCAAACCAACAATGAAGAAACCATGATAACATATACTTATCTCTCTTCTTGTCAAACTCTAGTGAGGGTAGACAACTGAGTAGCACCACATAACAAGCGCAAGATAGGCACATCAATAGAGCAAGATAGTGCACCACAAAACTGCCACAAATGGCAAATGGAAACTACAACTATGACTATAATTGCAACTAGGAAATACCACACAACCTTAGCACAACTCTTCCAGAGGTAGCGCAGAAGAGAAACCAACAAGAGCCACCAAGAATATCTTTCCCCAAGTGGGGCACACTCTCTAAGAGAACCAGAAACCAGAAATAGCGAAACTACTGCAGTTGTCTAATACACACTATAAAAGAAGAATTGTGTGGTTGTACAAATGAACTGACCCAAAGTTGTATTTATACTAATCTGGGTGCATGTATGGGGATGAATTCTCTTCTGTGGTATTCTATTTCACTTTATTATTGTCCGAGGTGTTCTTTAATTGTTCAATCGTCTTCCTTTGAATTCTTAGAATCTTCTTCTTCTCTAAGAAAAGTTGTCTAGGAGGGAATACCTCCCACAACTACAAAAAATTCAACACTTCCTAGGCTCCACATTATGAGAAAGTTGGGTGATCAATCCAACTTCGCGATCAATCTATGAAACTGCTCTACATTTCTTTACATAGTTGTTTCGGTTCAAACGTTCCCCAGATTGTCCAAATGTTGTCGTCCAATTTTCGTCAGGGAGTCCCATTGCAATGCCCAAGTGTTTGGACTTTCAAACTTACTATGTTTCATACCTACTTAGAATTTGTTCTATGTTTCGATTTATCTATCCGTTGACTTTTGTAACCAAGTCTACTTCTCACCGTATCTTCCTTGTAATGTTCCGCCAAGACCAAAATCTTCTACCAATCCAACTCTATGCCATCATCCTTCGAAACCAGCTTGCCTCACTACTCTCATCCACTTGATAGTTTCATGCTACATTTTGGTTTGTCTGCATGACTTCAAAAACTGCCCAAGTTATTCAATTCAAAGGGACCACCCAAGGAATTTTGCACATGCTTCCAATGTATGCATGTCTATTCCAATACGTCTACCAATTAGTAACTATGAGTCAATATGCATTATCCAAGCTCCCCAAGAATGTCTATGCACCTGATGTCTCATACCACCAACAATCTGATGTCCCATACCACTGGAAAACACTCTCAAATCTCTTGTCATACATCTTTCCCATTTTAGTTTCTTGACAGATTTCTTGAACGACTCCCTTGTTGTCTCTTTTGTCTTCCTTGAAATGGAACTTCATGCCTTCTACCATTCATACCTTCCTTGGTTTTTTGTTTCGAAGGTTAAGTCTTCACATGAATCAACCAAAATGCTCAACCATCATGTTCGTGATCAATTTTCCCCTTTCGATCACTTCTATGGTTTTCCGAGTTGTCCCAGTAGTTGCTTGAATTGTCACATCGTTGTTCCCTCAGTTGTTGTACACTTCATTTTTTATTTATTCCTCATCTCCCAAACTCACTTCTATCTGTATTCATTTCGATCTATTTGTCTTTTCCTGTGCAAAGCCTCCATTGAATGATCTTCCTCCTTTCCTTTTGATGACAATTTGACTTGTCCCATAGAATTTTCACTCATTCCCCTTCGTTATCTTCCATGAGAATCAACCTTCCTTGTATGTAGCCTTCCCTGAATATGTTCACTTTGGAGAAACTTCCATGAAGTGTGTCAATCCTTCACAATGGTGTGAAACTCAAACATGTGTCCTTGGTTGGTTTGTGGACTAGAAAATTTCCTTCTTCGAGTCACGATAGACACCTGGCCATCTCTAGGCCGCGTGACTTTCTATATCCAACTGTCTCATCCACCTCCTTTGTCCAAGGCATCGACCCCAACATCTCTTGGGTCGAATACTCCTAGAAATAGCTCCTCATCGCAAAACATGATTCTATTCACAGGTGACTGTAACATTCCAACTTCATCATCTTTTCCCTAAGCACTCTCATTCTCACTAGTGCACAAGTGTGCAACTTCATTTCTTGCCAAAATATATGATGTTTGTGGACCTCGTTCCTTCCTTTCAAATACCTTCAATTCTTCCTTGGCCGAAATTGCTTGGTCTTCTACAAACTCGTTCTCCCAAGTCACCTTTCTTGTTGCCCAATACTTTGTGAAGTGATTCTTTTGAAAACCATCACATAAACTGCAACGAATGTCCTCAGACAAGTTCAATTGTTCCAAGACGTTGATGCTGGAAAACACAACTTCCTACTCTAAATCTCTTTTCAAATGTTGGAAACTCTCTTCAGCTAAGAGACTCTTCAATCTCGCATCCCATGAATCCCATCATGCGATGATTGCTTTGAGTTTCTGTAGTCTGTGTTCGACTGCTTCTATGTCCCTTCTTCACTCCACCTCAAGGATCTGTCTTCCTTCACCTTTAACCTGTGGTAAATCCATATTCCATTTACCAAGTTTTCCACCATAACTACTTCCTCGGTCTGCTTTGATGTCTAATATGATACCATCTGTCACAAGAGTGACAATGGTGAAGAGCTTCGCCAACTCTTCAAGATCGCTTCAACAATCGATTGTTAATCTTGATTTGATACCATCTGTCATAGGCCCGCAGTCACCGTAGTTCCCAAACAGACTTGGTACACCCAAGTCTCCGGTCACTACAGGTCGTGTGACACCGTGACGTGCTTCGACTCACCTATTTGCTCATGTCGAGTCGTAACATGTTTGGACTATGCCTTTACTCATTTCAATAGAGGAATTTTGAAACCTTTATAATAATTATACTTGTTACTTAGCTCAATTTGATTCAATTACATTTTCAACAAAAGATAACAAAGGCAAGTAAACTGTGCGGGTAGCCCAACTCGGCATAACACTCAACTTTCAAATTTTCATACAAGTCACAATGAACAATACAAGTGTGTCGGACGTGTCATCTATGCCACACCCAAAAATAAAAGAATACAAGAGGAGTGTGTGACTCTTATCTCAATAGAACCTGTTCAATGCAACAACTGACTCATAGATGGTTGTTCCCTTCGCAGACTCTTCGTTTCATTGTCACAACCTTGCCTAACTCTTCATGTGACATATTTGTCTTAGCCAAGTCGTGTGCCCTTCCCTTGGTCTCCTTCCTTGCCTTTGTGTTGAATCCACCACATAATTTCCACCATCACCAGTTATCTCTAAGTTTTAATGTGTGCCCGAACTTCACAAACAGTCCCCTTCGTGAGCTCAGGCCAACCGACCATTCATTTTGCAAACTCCCTGTATTTTTTTCCTCAATTCTCAAACATAACCACATACCCCACACTTGGATGAAAACTCCAATCCACCGAACTGTAGCACCCAAAATTTCCATATTTTTTTTTATTCCTCTCTTGGTCTAGCGACCTGCTCACGACTCGACTTCTTTCCTTATTTGCTTGATCTCCCTTGATTGACTTCTTTCTTTTCCAAGTGAGTGCTCCCCTTGGTTAAATAAGCACCCAACAGACACACCCATTCACCAACTTGGGATGCCACATTTGGTATTACTTGAGATGACTCTTCAAACGGGTGTGCACCCCTTCGATGGGTGTGTTTCACTATACGACTGACTTGTCTTTCATATTGGGCGCCCATGACATTCCTTCATTTGCATCTTTGGTCGTTTTCCTCGCTAGCGTCTACAAGTTATTTTCTGTCTATTTGGGAAACTTTCCTCAGTGTGCAACCAATGCATGGAGTTTTTCCAACTTCATTTGGTCATCTCCCCTTGGTCAACACCCGAGGCATCCAAGTTACTCAAGATTTCTTTCAGTGAGGGTGCCCATGGTCACCATGGAGTGCCCATTTTCTTGTGCTTCCGTCAAGTCTTTGCATCTAACTTCCATTGCAAGTCAAGTGTAGGTAAAGTTATCTTCTGCATGTTTTGGGCATCCGAGGAATTCACCTATAAATGGGCCCGAGTGCCCTCTCTCTCACTCGGTCCAAGGTGTTACATTAGCAGAGAAGCATGGAAAATTTGTACAACCCCCATCCTAATAAATATTAGGGGGTCGGGTATGTTACATCCATCCTTTCGACTATGAGATGTTAATCAATGGTCTGGGAAATATGGTTACCCATCTTGTGGAGGTAGACTCACCCACTTTGTGACATCAACATTTACACAAATTGCTAATCGTGATGTTGATTCCAATGATAAATCATGTGTTATTGATAAAAATCATAAACTAGATCTGCTTGATTGGGAGCATGAGTTATTTGTTCTCAATTCTACACATGGAGTGACTTGAGTTGGAATCGATTTTGAGACTTCAAGACTTACTAGTAAGGGTAACTAGCATCATCAACTGCCTTCGAAAGACCCCACCACACAGGATGATACAATAATACACTAACCTCTTAGGAAAATAATACTATGAATCAAGTCCTTCTAGGAAAAATTGGATCCATTTTAGTTTATTGTGGGAGACTCTAAGCATTAATCCAATCCTTGCTAGGTGAGTGCACTCATGATGACTTCCTTTTCCCTAATCTAAGGAGACAAAGGAGTACAATATGTAAATAGTAAGATCTAACTAGATCTTAAGACTCTTAGGAGAAAAACTGCGATATGATTTTCACTGGGATTACATTGTTATATTTTTCCATAGGAAACTAGATCCTCTACTCTTATACCATGGCTAGGGTGAAGCAACAATGGATGTATGAAAAAAAAAACCCTTTTTCTTGGGTTTCTTCTATTTATTTTTCATTCTTCTCATAGTTGTAAACTGGATTATGATTCTTGTTGGAGAGATGTGTGTGTAAATGAGATTGAAGCATAATGATGTGTGATGCGTCTACTACATGTAAGGTAGGATATCAATCCAAGTTAGTTGATCAATGCTCCCACTTGGAATATATAAATTCTATGGATTAGATTAAATTTTGGTTTGGTCTTGTTTGATTACTCTTCTAGACTAATAGTTTTTAACTTGTGCAATTTGAAAGAATTAATATGATCCAGATTTCTGAGCAGAACGACCTGATTAACAGAATGGATACAATAAACACAGAGATATGAAAAACAACAAAAATATCCAATGAGAAATATCTTCTATTGAATAAATGAAATAGGATGAAACTATAAAACTGCAGAACTAAAAAACTTGCTCGAATCGTGGTAGCTATCTCTGAGAAGAGATGTGGTTGTTACGTGCATCCGTCTGAGTAGAATGATTACAATGAGGCTCTAGAGTCATTTTTAACATTACTCATGACTTCCAAAACCCTAGACATCCAAAAACCTAACCCTAGGATATGAAATGCCAAAAGTTATGTGGGCCTCTATGGGTAAGTATTTACCTCAACTTTCCGGGGTCATAACTTTTTCATACAACCTCCGTTTTAGGAAAGTGATAGCCCGTTGGAAAGGTATTTTCGAGAAATACACATTACACCATCAAACTTTGAATCTATCTATATTTTAACTATGGCAAGAAAAAAAAAAACACTATTTAGGGCCCCAAAATGGACCTGGAAGTACAACAAGATGTGTTGACATGAAAACATACAAAATAAGTTAGATGGATTAAGTGGGAGGCCACCAGTATCCACCTGGAAGATGTGTAGGGATTCAAAGAGGCCTGAAAGTAGATCCCACAATTACAAAGAAGTACAAAAGAATGTGTTGAACTAAAAATTGTTAAGAGGATCCAGTTGGAATAGGTGGGTGGACAACAATATCCACCTGGATCATTCCTCCCCCCTTGGGAAGAAATGGTCTCCATTGCATTGAGTTACCCCATCAGGTGAGGAAACTTTTGATGAATTTGGCCCCGGGTGAGCCATTTTTCTTAGTGGAGGCGTTGCTATGCCTTGACAACCTGATAAAGATGGATCCTTTGTTGGAAAGTGACCTTGACCTATGTGTCCACTATTTGATCAATGGATGCATGTTCCATGCAGTTAGGGTTGAGCTATGTGGGTTTCATATGTTTTGCGATCTCTGAGGTGTCCAATAATGGTGGAAAATATGGTCGAAGGAGGTCCACATTGAACAATGGGTGCAAGCCAAGGAAGGGTCGAGTGTTGAGCTCAAAATCATTGCTACCCATATCCTTGGTGATGGTATAAGGCCCATAGCGAAGTGGGCGTAGCTTCCGATGGGGCCCTGTAAGACGCTTCTTATTCAAATGTAACAAGACCTTGTCTCCAACCTAAAAATGGTGCGATACCCTGTGTTGATCATGGTGTTGCTTGTACTTAGCATTGGATTTCTGCAAAATCTCATGGACCTATTGGTGGATGTGTTGAATCTACTCAATGGATCTGGTGGATTTTTCAGTCTCAGACTAAACATGGGAAGAGTCTATCTGTGTGATTTCTAGAGGTAGTGTAACATCAATGGGACCCAAGGGTTGGAATCCCAATCCCACCTGAAATGGGCTATGGCCGGTGGAGTGACAGAGAGCCATGTTGTAAATGTGATAAAATAGTGGAGACTCTCATCCCATGTATGCATATGCTTAGATTTGTACATGCACAGGATGTGCATAATCATCATATTGACGGCCTTTGTTTGGCCATCTATTTGGGGGTGGAAAGTGGTGGATTTAGTGAGCTTGGTGTCCAACAATGACCAGATATTCAACCAAAATGTGTTGAGGAACCTGTTTTCCCGGTCGGATATGATGGTATGTGGTATCCCAAAATGGACCCACACTCGTTCAAAGAAGATCTTGGAAGTATCTGTAGCTGTGATGTTCTTCTTGCAGGTTGTGAGGATGGCCATCTTTGAAAAATGATCAATGACCACAATTACATAATCATTTCCTTGCTTGGTGGACAGAAGGCCAGACATGTAATCCATCAAGATGGATTCCCAAGGCTTCTCAGGGGTAGGAAGAGAGGTGTATAAGCCTTTCTTCTTGATGGATGGCTTGGAAATGGCATAGGCAGTGAAAGATCTAATATACTTTTTGATGTCCTGTCGAAGTTTTGGCCAACAAAAATGTTTTTGGAGAACGACCACAGTTTTCTCCATGCCAAATTGTCCTTCCATCCGACTGTAGTGGTCTTCCCAAATAATCTTTGCATGATCGCTTGCAGGAAAAAAAAGATGTCCCAAATGACATAACAACCTGTCCTGAATGTGAAAATCAGTGACAATCATGCCTGTACCCAAGATATGATAGGTGGTGGCCAAGTCGAGATCTTGTTGATAAAGTTGGGGTCACTCAGATGCCTCATGTCCATGGGAATGGATCACAGTGGTGAGTGCAGCCATGGGAGGTCGACTAAGGTAGTTAGTGACATGATTTGTGCTCCCTGTATTATACTTGATGTTGAGATGGAACTACTATAGGTAGGTGGACCACTTCTGATGACATTTTTTCTGCAATTTCCCTATGTCTGTACGAATTGCAGAGGCTTGTGATCAGTGTGGATGATTGTCCCCTTTCCCAGAATGTAATGTTTCCATTGACAACATGCTTGTAGAATGGAATACATTTCCTTGTCATATGTGGGGTATTTACAGACAATATCTGACAGTGTCTCACTATGGTATGCCACCACATGATTGTGTTGAGTGAGAACTACACCTACATCATAGTTAGATGCATCAGTCTCAATCTCGAATGGTTTTTGCAGATTAGGAAAGGAGAGTATTGGAGCTAAGCACAAGCAATGCTTCAGATCATCAAATGCTCTTTGTTGTTCCTTCCCCCACATGAAATTTTCCCTGACACCGCCCTTGGTCACATGGATGAGAGCCCATGCAATATGGGAGAATCCCAACATGAACCGTCTGTTAAAGTTGGCTAGTCCCAAGAAGCTTGGAAGCTTGGATAGTGTGGTCGAGGCTGGACAATCACAGATGACTTGGATCTTAGCGAGATAAACATGTACCCCATGCTCATCAACAATGTAACCCAAGTATTGGACCATTTTCATTCCAAAGGAACATTTTTCCAAGTTGGCATATAGCTTGTGCTGCCGCAAAGTGCTCAAAACCTATTGAATATGTCACATGTGCTCCTCCCAAGTTCTGTTGAAGATGAGTATGTCATCCAAATATACCACCACAAAATATCTTGTGAAGTGTCTCAATACATCATCCATCAACCTCATGAAAGTGTTTGGTTCATTTTTTAAGCCAAAGGGCATGACCAACCATTCGAAGAGACCTTCTTTAGATTTGAAAGTTGTCTTCCAGACATCAATTAGTTCGATGGGAACCTAGTGGTAGCCAGACTTTAGGTCAATCTTGTTGAAGAAATTTTCGCCCTTGAGTTGGTCAAGAAGGTCATCAATCTTGGGAATCAGGTACCGATTTCTGACTGTGATTTTTTTTAATGCTCTGTAATTAATGCAGAGTCACCAAGTCTCGTCCTTCTTCTGCACCAGTAAAATCGGGACTCTGCAAGGGAGGAGTTGGGTCTGATTTTTCCCTTTTGAAGAAACTCTTTCATCTGATGCTTGATTTTGTCATTTTCCATCAATAAGCGACACTAGACTGGTCTATTAGGCATAGGTGCACCGTGGGTTATATAAATTGGATGCTTGACTTGGCAGTGTGTCGGTACCCCAGTGGGTGAGGAGAATATGTCTCTGTACTCTTCCACGATTATGTCCACTTTATTCTGCTGGAAAGAGAGGCTCTGTGTAGAGGCCACGGATGTGGCTAAGACCTTCTGCTTACTGTGAGAACGAATCACAAAGAAGACAAAATTCTCGATCTATGAAATGACCTTACTGCATTTCTTAGCAGAGATTAAAGAAATATAAGTGGGTGGTGCTACCTCTGGTATCCTGTAAAATTTTCTACCTAAAGTAATATTAAAATTGTGGGGTCTAGACTCATACACAACATGACTCTTCCACAAATATGGTTGTCCTAAAATAACATCACAAAATTCAAGGGGAGAAATATCACACAATACCTCATATTTGAAGGGCTTGATGTCATAGGGAAGGCGACATTGTTGGATGACACATATATATCTTCCTTAGTGAAGCCACATGATGGTGTAGGGTTGCGGGTGTGATGTCATCGATAGGTCCAACCACTTGATGACCTCTACTGATACCAGGTTATTTTGACTACCGCTATCGACAATGAAATGAAGTGGATCCCCCTTTACCCGCATATGTGAGTGAAAGAGGCATTCCCCTTCCTCTGGTTCTTCTGGTTCCTTGGCTAGACTTTGGTGGTAGCGACAGTGGCACTGGATTCAACATCAATAATTTGCTTCCCTACTTTTGGATTTGATTCGGAATCATAATTGACCTCCGACTCAAAATCTTTTGGCTCATCCATGAGTGACTGCTTGGAGTGACATTATTCAATGTTGTGCCAAGGGATTTTATGGTATTCACACCATTTTCCTATTTCCTTCTTCATTTTATCATTTCCCTTCTTATGTTGTGGCTTGGACTGGTTGTCCTGAGAGTGGCGATCGTTTCTCTATCCCTTGTTGTGTGGGTTGGGACTGCCTTTTCCCTGATTTGGCTATGAGGATTTTGCAGATCCAAACTCTCGCCTCTTTTGCTTAAATTTCTGCTCGATCTTAACATCATATCTATAATTCATACCCAATGAGGCGATGTCTAGAAACTCCGTTTATGTTTGAATGTATCTATGCAAAAAAATGCAATATTTGAGCACTAGATGTCGCTGATATTCTTTCATACCGAACTTGCTGCGTAAGGTATGGAAAATATTGGTGAAATATGGTACTGTCTGGTCCCTTTCTTGATGCAGGGTGGTCCATCTGGTGTACTGGTCCTCATAGCTTCCAACAGGGTAGTATTGTTCTTTAATGGAATCCCGGAAGGAATCCCATGTAGGGGAAACCACAAATATTTTAGATTCCTCTGTGGCCCTTTGCTTAGAGCAAGTGTCCCACCAGTCCTTAACATGGGGGACAACCTTGAGGAGTGAAAAAGTAATATTTTCCCTATCGAAAAAATTGTGGACCGAAAAATACCCTTCGAG
>SNQJ01S0146484.1:0-14673 GCA_010110895.2 Picea sitchensis
GTCCACCTTACATTGAATGACCACATTCTCATATATTAAATGACTTCCACTATTAATACATAACTACATTCCCTTTGGGTACCTCCCTAGGTACCCCATATTACCCCCCTAGGTATACTACAGACTCATTTCAAGTGACGTGTTTTTCCTTGAATAATGGTGAGTGACGTGTTTTTCCTTGAATAATGGTGATCGGTCAGTTTTCATTTATGAATGGTAGACAATGATGGCTATCCTTAGTGAAAATTAACCACTAACCATTGAGTTATGATTGGTTTTTCCACCTTCGGAAAAGAAAAAGGTTCTACACTTTTCTATTGTTAATTAAATTAAGTGTGAATTTATATTTTATCTAAAATGGTTACTTCGATATTAAAACTGGAGTAATTATTTTGTAGATGATTCAAGTTTAAATTTTGATGGGCTAGTTCTTGGTCTCATGTTAGTTGGTTGAGAATTGTTAATATAAATATTTTTATAGATCATGATCCTTTGCGATGTGGTATAATTGGAGTGGTTACAATGAAAAAGACCCATTTTCATCACCTAAAAATAACTCATAGAGCTATACAGGTGATCATCAGAAGAGTCATCAGTACAACATAACAAAGTGTTATTCCATGCAATAATACACCATTCTCAGTGCAACACCAAAACTATATAAATTAGGTTTTTAATGCATTTGTGTGACTTGGCAATGTGCAGTTTGCATGATCTGTGCAGTTGTTCCTTTGAAAGTCGTGCAAATAATCTTGAAGTGAAATCTCAACCACATTCGAAAAAATAAATGCCAAAACTACCATCAAGGGTACTCCAAGGCTGAGGTACCAGGAATCCTCGAGATCCATACCCATTGAAGGCTAGTAATTTAGTGGTTCCATGTCTCTTAAAGGCATGGAAACCACAACCCAAGTTGCACCATTCACACTTGGAACTAGCTTTAATGGAGCTTGAAGATTGGCTATAAATAAGAGCCATGGAGAAACATTCAAACAAGTGAAATTTATGCAAGGTTATATTGTTTGAATGATTCTTTAGAACCACATTCTCAAGCCATCATTTTGTACATCCATAGCCAATAGCTAGTATATTGAACTCTTCCCATGAAGAATTATTGCTCACTTCTTTGCTAAGACAGAGAGAAGAGAAGTCTCAAGGAACACAAAGAACCCTAAGAAGAGAAGTCTCAAGGAACACAAAGAACCCTCTGAAGGAGGAAGGGAGAGTCCACTTCCATTTACTCATCATCTACATTGTAACAACAAAGCTTTTTCATTGGTATATGATCAATATTTCTTCCATTTTTATTGTTGGTGTAATTTCCATGCTTTCTACTTATCTATTTTCCTTTTATTATGTGTTTGCAATGGTATTCATGCTTATGGACTAATTCTAACCACTTACCTACTATATATCTTTCAACCTAGCTACACAAAGGTTGTTTTTCTCACCCAAGTGACTAAAATAACCAAACACCCATGTTCAAATCATGGTGGGCTAGTTCCTCACTTATGTGGGATCTTCTTAGTTTTGTCTTGTGACCTTTTAGATGTAGCTAGAATTTGTGACTTCTTGAGCTTTGTACCAATCATTGTTGTTTCACAAAATAAAACCTCATTATTGTAGCCTACTTGCACTTAAAACACTAATTAAAAAGTGGTAGTTTAAATGTTCTACGAATTTGTCTTTTTTAAACCCCTCAAAATAATAGGAAAGGAAATTGGTATTTTTACTTTCAAATCTAACAAGAATCATTTTGGATGGATGAAATTATAGAAATAAACATCAACATTACATAATCTAGTAGCATATAGTTTAGAGAGTATTAAATAGTGTTGAATCTATTTTTTCATTAAAAGCAATAGTTTCATCACTTCAAAGTTACAATTTTACCAAAATTTTTCAAAATTGCAATTTCAACAAAGATTGCATGTTTAGATTCCACTATTAAAAACCAAACAAACCAAACAAATTCAAATTTGTAAAACGTTGACAAATAAAATCATTTTTTTTTTAATTTTCAATCCATTCAAATTCTTTTCCCACTAAAATTTTGTGGTTACGAGCTTAAGGAAACATTTTTTTTTCCAAGTAAAAAAAAAAAGGTAATTTATTAATGATAAAAAAATTACAGAGCTGAATACCATAAGTGGTATTTCAGGAAACCTTGTAGGGTCAAAATTGTAGGGACATAGAAGTTATATATATATAAAAAATTGATTATGAAAACCAACTAGAGTAGAACCAAAACTAAAAGTTTACAATATTAAATTAAAACTGGGGCATCAAATTACCCCTAAAGAAACCCTTTAAAAATTTGTCCAAGTTTCGATTTGTAGACCATATGAGTTCATCCTCCTCTTCATTGATAAAGATGTCACATTTCCTTAGGATGTCTATGTAGGAGTTCCAACTCTCAGCATAAACTCCACTAAGTTCCAACTCTCTCTAAGAGAGACATCGTGGGTTTCTGGAGTTTAAAGCTTGGCCTCTTATACTATACCGAAGGGTAAAATAGCCTTTCGATATAAGATCGTGGATGAGAGGTACATGTAGTCTTTGATTGTTTTCACTTACAGTGTATGGGTCAAGATTGACAAGGACCTTGTCCCTTTTTTTGACTTTCCAAATTAGCCATTTTTCAATTATTGGGAAAGCATGTATTGTGGCTTTCTAGATGGTTTTGGCTGGGAAGGCTTTGGAAAAATGAAAGAGATTTTTTAGTCCACATCCCCTTCTTTTCCCTATTAGAAATGATAACATAGCTAAGAAATTTCTTCAACAAGCTTGAAGAAATATACTCTAATTTACTTTAAAAATAAAAATATAGATACCTTTATAATAATTAATATAAATAATTATATTAATTGACTTAAATGATTGATAACTTAGTTTCTCTTATTTAATCTTATTTAATGACATATAAGAGATAAGAAAATGACTGCTTTTTCGCTTTTTATATTGCCTTGGACAACAATCATTTTGATTGATGAAATCGCCATATTCAATGTTAATCATTTTACACTCTAATTAATTAGGATATGACAGAGTTAAATTCATTTTTATAATAATAATAATAATTTCATCAATTCTATTTTTTTTTTAAATTACCTAACTATATGATAAAATAAACCTTATTATTTATTAAAATAATATAAATTTATTATATAATAAAATTAAAAATATATATAATTTTTATGTTTATTTTTAAAAAATATTAAAAAAAAATAATTTAAGTTTATTTTAACAAAATAATACTTTTAAAAATATTAAAATAATTTAAGTTTATTTCTTAACAAAAAAAAGCTTACTTCCCATACTAAGAAAATTAGAAAAGCCCGAAAAAGAGATGTGGACAAAACTGTAGATATCAGGGGCTAAGATTTCGGTGGGCAAACTTTCCTGGAACCTATTGATTTAGAATTTTTGACAATGTAATATAATACAATAGCATAGCCACATAATTGTACGGAGTCAGTACGGAATGGAGAAAATTGTTGACTATCGTGTGGGCGAATCTTTCGGTGGCCAAACTTTTGCGAGAATTATTAATTAATTTTTAATTTGTATTAACAAAATAATATATATTGCAGATATTATATTGATTGATATGATAATTGATTGATTGATATATAGTTTATTCCATAAGTAAAGTAACAATGCAAAAATTTCCCGAGAATGGAATCTTAGTGGTAGATTTGGACGGGTGGACTCTAGTCATCCGTGACCGTCACGCTTTTATCTTAAAGCATATTCACGCCCTGGCTTTGCTAACGCCTTGTTTCCACACATCTAACGGTCGATTGCACTGCAGATCCTCCTAGAAAGAATCTCTCCCGTCCACCTGGTTTTGACACTCGAGATGTCCCAACAATTTGGTTCATCGATTCCCAAATCTCGATACGCTCCTCTACTACTTTAGCCTCCCGGGCTAAGTCTTTAATCCACGTGGATTCCTCTATCTCAATAAGACCGCGACTTTGTCCCTCATCGTCTCGTTGGCTTTCAATGCCAAGTGTATATGTCCACTCTGAGAGTCCCACCTTGTGCATTCTCCACTACTGCGGATGAAAGATCAATGGTCCAAATGTTCTCCGGGGTTTTGGAATCTACGATCCCGATTTCCCTTGTTCGCTACTGTATAGAGGGAAAGGGCTTAGGTCCGAAGCTCCCTTGTTAATTCGTCAACCTAATGGTCGTAATGGTTAGGTCATCCTGGGATTTAAAGCTCATTCACGATTTGTTACATATCCATAATCAAGTACTTGGGAATCTTTAAGAGGGCTGGTCTCTCCTCGCGATGTGGTTAATATTAAGACTTGCACATTCAAGTCCTTTTCTAGGTTCTTGGTGAACCTTTTCTAAGGAGGAAATTGAAGAGATCTATACCCTGGCATTTTCGGAGGTAGATAAGGGTAAACAACTTCTCGAGAGTGGGTTGGAAGCCTATCTTAGTTTGACCCATGCCAAATTAAATTCAAGTATCACCGTAGTTTTCAAGGCGTGGTCTCTTCTCCGTTATAAGCATATACCTTAACATTACTTTATCAAACATTGCATATACATTCTTATACTGTAATCGCTCTCACCATTTCACAGGTTTATGAGCATATATGTCAACGTATGAATTTCAAGATACAATATGAACAAACACTTATCGAATAACTTCGTATGGGAGCAACCCAACAGAGGGTGCCTGCTTCCCACCCAACCATAGGCTCAGCTGACTCCAAACGGATTTTACCACTAGCCACCCCGAGATGAGACTGACGATGTCTTCAGATCAAGGCTCTATCCGCTGACCAGATGTATGTTGCAATCCTTTCCTCTCTCACATCACTCACTCGGTAATGCCGAGTTTCCCTCATCAGCCTTTCAATCACATAATGCCTTTTATCCTCTCTGCTGGTGGTTTCAGGGCGCCATTACTCACAGATAAGGCTCCTCGATGTCTCTATGGATGGCTGGTTCACCATCCCATCCCTCATCAAGCTATCCGCCTACCAACATAGGTATCTGCTAATTTCATAGCTGATTTTGGTTCTCCCTGAGTCCAAATACTTAGATTTAATTCTATAGTTAACGCTACCTTTTCAAGTGCCCTCCACCACCATCGCGGCCTCTTTTCCGCACATCCCCCCTAATAAGTCTAAAATGTCATTCAATATTGCCTTCTTCCTGCAGGTCCATTTACACTACATATTCACATTTATGATTTTGCCAGAGTTCTTGGTCACCACTATATTTTACAAGTTAAAAAGGGTGTTACAACTCCATCCCCCTTAAAAGGAGCATCGTCCTCAATGTTTTTATCTACCAACATGAATTGTAATTTATAGAAGTAAACAAAATCGATATGTCTATCTCATGGCATCTTCCATCTCCCATGTACCTTTATCTCATTAAAATGTTTCCACCGTGACCTTGACTCAGGCAATGGTTCTCAGTTCTGGGGATTTCTTTCTCAGTCTAATATGCATTGGGTTCTCAGAAATTCTCCTCCGGGTTCCACCCGGATCACGAGTGCTTAATTATATGATTAGCATCATGTACATATTTATTCTAATAATGAACATGAAAAAACATTATGTTCTTTTACTAAGGGAGGAAGTGCTAATCTATAGGCTACAAGTCCCACCAATTAGAACCCTCAAAGGTCCACACACCTGGGTGCCACTCTAGCAATAAGCTCCCATCTTTCGTGGAGCTCCTCATTTAATTTTTAGATATACATGGTCTCCCATTTTGAACTCTTGGAGTTCTCTCTTGATCAACATAACTTTTCTCTGCTATTCGAGTTTACTTCAGATTTTGTTTTATCTGAGTCACCTTGTTGTTCCATTTCTTTCAACATATCGGGTCCACAGAAATCATATTTACAGGATTACCTAGCTGATTGGAGTATTACACGGCTACCATAGAGTACCTCGAAGGACTCATCTTGTTGATGCTTGTAGCCATTGTTGTGGTGACAAATTCTACCCAATGGCGTGTAGTCTTCCCATTTTCTAGATTGATGCATCACATGCATCCTACATATCTCTAATATCTCGATGCATTCTTTCTCGTCTGGGCTCCATTGGTTTGAGTAAGATAGGTGGTACTAAACGACAATTTCGTCTCTAAACCTCAAGGACGCTGATTTCTAGGAATTTGAAGCGAATTTTGTGTCTCCGCTGATATTATCTCTCTCGCATGCCGTAAGTGCCTAACACTCCTTTCTATGAATACCGTATGATATCTATCACCTTGCGTGCTGATTTGACGGGATGAAATGAACAGACTATCGGGCGATCCACCACTACCATAATGGCGCTATTCGTTTGGTTGAAGTTGGTAATCCAATGATGAAATCCATGGAGATGGTTTCCCATTTCCATTCGATAATTGGTAAGGGATGCAACAACCCTGCTGGGTGTCAGTGTTCTGTTTTTACTTGTTTCCATTCTATGCATTGGGCCAAATATTTGGCTATGTCCTTTTCAATCCATGCCAATAAAAATTGTTTCCAAGTGGCAGTAATCATTTTCTCGTATCCTGGTGACCAAGTAGGGTCTTTTGTGTAGTTGATCCATGATGAACCTCTTCAAAACGTCACAATTTGGGATATGTACAACATCTCTCATGGAGTGAGCGGTGCCTTTCTTGGCCATCCTCACAGTCTTCTATATTTTGTTCCCATGGGTTCTGCCGAAAGTAATGTGGTCACATTTCAACGTATGGACTGCTTTCTTTGTGCCTTCTTTGACTCGCTCTTGACATCCGCCTCTAAGTACTCACCGGGCCGCTGCGTGAATCGCTTTCACAAGCTTCAATGGTAGGGTACTCCAACCTATTTTCCTTCCCTTTAATTTCTTTGATTTCAAAATCAAATTCGCTAAGGAGGAACATCCATCTAGCTTGTCTAGCAATGAGATTTGCTGGTCGTAACAACACCGTAATCCATGGATATTATAAGCACAAATTTTCTTCCCAAGAGGTAATGCTCCACATTTTTAAGGCATGCACTATGGTAACTAATCTAGATCATGAGTCACATAGTTGGACCTCATGTTCATTCAATTGGATTCATAGTGACACCTTTCCTTCCTCACAGATGAGGGACTCCTCCGGCCCTTTCTTTACTGGCATCTCAGGCACACAAGGGAATGCCTTTGGGTCAACGATTTTCAACACGCGTATTGGGGTTAGTAAATGTTTCAAGGTTTGAAATCTTTCTTCTCACATTGTCGCGGTCCACAAGAATTTTGTCCCCTTCTTCTGGAGGGCGTTGATTGGACAACCAATCTTGAGAAATCTTTATAAATCTTCTATAGTATCCCGTCAAAAGACTGATGTCTGAGACATCCCTTTGGGTAGGCTATTCCATGATAGACAAGATCTTGTCAGGATCTACTGCCAACCCTTCCCTTGGCCGTAATACGTCCCAAGTAGTATTTGCTTCAAAGAAGTCAACAATTTGCTGAATTTGGCATAGAGTTGGTGCCCTCTTAGCACTCTGCAAACACAAGTCTAAGATGTTCTTCATGTTCTTCTTATTCTTAGAATAGATTAATATGTCATCAATGAAAACTAATACAAATTTATCTAAAAAATTTCATCGAGTACATTGTTCATTAAGACATGAAAGTGCCAGGCATTATCAACCTAAATGGCACTACCACAACTCATAATGACCATACCTCCGAAAGTGCTCTTATGGATGTCTTTACTCTTGATTCGGACTTGATGGAATCCCAACCTCAAGTCAATCTTTGAGAAAATAGACGCATCCTTAACCGGGACAATAGATCATCGATCCCGGCAAGGTATTTGTTCTTTATAGTTACTTTCTTAAGTTGTCGGTAACGGCCTTAAGGTGCTATCCTTCTTTTCACAAAGAGGACCGGTGATCCCCATGGGGACACGCTAGGTCTAATATAGCTTTTGTCCATCATTTCTTTCAATTGTATTTTTATTTCAACTAACCTGCCTATCCCAAGAGGGTGTTCTAGACACCGCATCATTCTCGGTATGAATTCCCATCGAGAAGTCAATGTCTCTACTTGGAGCTATACCCGATACCTCTTCTGGAAACAAATCTCTGTATTCTCTCAAGATAGGGTGATCATTGGGGCTTGGTTTAGCCTTCGGGATTATTTTCGCACTGTGCATTGTATATAGGGGACATCCTTTTAGGAAATACCTTCTCATTTGCAGAGATGATATTTTTGTCTCACTGACCAACTGGATCCCTTGGGGGTTATCCTTTGTCCTTCTTTGCTCACACATTTTAAGGTTTTATGATAATGTCTAATTTAATTTTATAAGGCTAGCTAGCCCATACCACTAACAAATGGCGACCCTGGCATACATTAAGGGTTGCTTATGGGGAAATTACCTCCAACATTAACTGGCTGGCCGGTATGGCCTCTACCACCTTTCTTTGGTGCCAGTGGCTAACTATAATAACCATGTATTTAGTTTGTTTTCGTATTGTAGCTTACATTTATCAACATCTTTAGGGGCTATATAACTCAAATTTGGACCAAGGTCAATCAAAATGCATAACGATGGTTGAAAATCATACCTTCTATTTCCACCATCAAGCTTGGTGGTAAGCTTGGTTATTATCCAAGGTCATAGGATCCAAGGCACACTCCTTTTGCCACATTTCATTGACCATGGTAGCTTCCTCGTGATGTTATAAAATTTCCGACTGTTTCGTTGTCGGTGTGGATGGGCCTCCTGAGATGCTCTCCTCCAAGATCCCAACATTCCAAAGGTTTCCCTCTTTAAGTTACGTTTCATCGGTATAGGGTCCATAAGTTTTCATTTTCGCCCACCGTAGGGAAAGTTCCTCACCGGAGTACACTCAATTGGAAAGTCTACCGGGTTCTTCTTGTAGTTTTTAAACTCCGAGGATTTGCTCCCTTTCTCTCGGGGGCCATCGAATCCACTTCTTCGTTTCAACAACAGACTTCGCCTTCATGTCCATATTGTTCATGACAATATGTTGTTTTTATAATAGTGTCTTCTAAGGTCTTTGGCTCATCAAATTCAATTGGGTTCCGGTATTCCTTGGGAAGCCCATCGATGAAGCTGCTGTACCTCTCGCCTTCTTTGATGTATGGTACATATCTCAATAATTCGATGAATTTGTTGACATACTCCTCCATGTTGAGTTGTCCAAGCTTGAGTTCATAAACTCTCTTTAGCCTTCTCATTTGAAATACTTTTCCTACAAATACTTTTTCCTGAAGTACTTCTCAAACTATTTCAAAGACAGGTCCTCCTCGGCCAGTTCCCTTTCATATTCCCAAGGTCTTCCCACCATATGGAAACCTTTCCGCTCGTGATTGAGTGGCCACTCAGCCTTCAAGTTCTCCTGAGAAATCATGGACTCTAAATAATTTCTTCAGTCCAAGTAGCCAAACCTCAACTTCCTCTCCCTTCTTATCTCACCATCAAAGGAGGGAGGTTTGGCCTTTTGACCACAAATTTATGACCTTGGAAGTCTTTTTCTTCTTCGCTTCTTTGAGAATAGAACCGGTCCCCGCGCATCGAAGAGCCTTTATGAACTGACCCCATTCTCTCTGGAATCAAGTCTCTAATCGGTCCTTTACCTCCGGGTGGACCTTTCTGATGTTTCTCTCTCATGGTGGGCTAATCGACACGCACCTCCACGCATTCCTCAGATCTCGTGTTCATGTCGCATTTGTCGCTGTAGGTCGATAAGCTCCTCGCAGTAGAACCCGCATTTCAATTCTCGGCTCTGTTTTTCCTTTGTTCTTTCATCATCCTTTCATTATCGGGCTTACAGCTTTGTACTTTGGTAATTCAGCCATGAGTCTCCTCATAGTCTCAGCTAGGCCTCGAGGGGTTCCTATTGCTCTTCTTCACACTGATCTCTATTGTGGGAGCCTTCTCCCACCTCTTGGTGAGTCAAATTACACTCGCGCTTGTAGAATCCGTTGATCGTCCTCATTGAGTGAAGTACAAACGCTATCAAGAAGGTCAAGAGTTAAATTTTTAAATGGCGATAAAATCATAACCCTTCACTTTTGCATACATAATCTGCTCTCATTTTCCCAGCTTTTAACTCGGACAAGAGAGTTAAGTCGGGGTTACTCCCACAGGGAGGTTTCGGAATGAGGTTTGCGCGCCGAATTTGTGCATGAGCCCAATCAGTCCGAAAAGGGTTGTAACCATGCTCCGATACCACTTTGTAACATACCCACGAACTAAATCAAATTTTTCCGAACCTTTATCGACTCAATCTAAATAACCATGGAGATCCAACGTAGACTGGCTCTTTCTCTTTTCATCCCTATTCTCAGGTGATCGCGGGTCATGACCGTGGTTTAGTTTGAATGTAGTGCCTATTTGTATGTCGCGCTCCGACACCGTAGTAATGTCCAAACATTAGACTGTGCAACCAATCAACCCCGACATAGCGACCGGGCCATCGGTCGAATCCCTATCGGTTTAGCAATTGGTCAATAGGAACAAATCTCAACAGGGGTAGAGAACATCCAATGAGAATAGGCCTCGTCGCACATTTAGTTGTAATACAAGTGGCGAGAGGGAATTGCGACACGGTGGTCGTCATGATATGGAGGGGTCCCACTTCACACGCTATTAATTATTCGGACTCTGGCTAAAGGTATGAAATGGCAAGGGGTCCCAAATCCACCGAAGCCATTGATCACTGCGGAGTAAATCTCGAATCGCTTTGAGAAGAAAGGCCCAATTCCGCACTTCCCTACCGCTAAAGGCGTAATGCAGGCTTCGGAATGGAACCTCCGCCGTAGATCTGAATGGTTGGACTCTGGCCGTCCAGATCTTCTTGCTGCTTATCTTAAAGCATATTCACGCTCGGGCTTAAGTCAACGCCTTTGTTTCCCACATCAATGGTTTCGGACAAATTGAGATCCTCCGAAGAATTCCTCCTGGCCCACCGGGGTTTTGACACTGTGATGTCCCAACAATTTGTCTTCCACCGATTCCCAAATCTCGACACGCCCTTCTACCGCCTTCTAGCCTCCCGATGTTTCCTTAATCCACGTGACTCCTATCTCACAAGACCACTGTCCCTCATCTGGGGTTTGCGGTTTTCAATGCCAAAGTGCATATGTCCACGGAATTACCGATTCCTCGAATCCCGACTCACCAGTTTACTGATAGCTGGCCCTTCACGATGGCACTATCCTCCTCCTCTACAGTGATGACAACTAGCCCCCACTCATCGGGATTTCTCGTATTGGGCGATTCCAAAGGGCACCGATAACTTGTCACCGGATCTCCGCCATATCCCTCAAGGAGCTAAACTGGCTGGACGACCTCCCCTCACGGACTTTTCCCCGCATGGTCTGGATTCGCACGCCCCCACAACAAAAGCGCTTATGATCTCGCTGGGATTTCGAGACTTATGATTTCCCAACCCCTTCACCTCGAACTCCACTTCCCGGCTGTCGTATATCCCAACTCAGGATTGGCCATCACACCCCCAAATGATGGACGGTCCATATGAACTTTTGGAGTTTGCGACTCATCACGTCCCGATTCCATCGACCTCGGTCTCTCGGAGCATGCCATTGGCCACATCCCACTCTTTCTCGGATCCCCCTACACCGCCCCAGTGGGGACGGTTCAGCAACCCTCTGCCTTTGCCAAACGCCAACCCGAAGTACTTAACCGTCCGAACTGACGCATCGAATGGGTTAATTGGACCAATATCTAACGGTCTAGGTCCGTCCTCCCTGCATACACTCCGGAGACTAAACTCCGAGTATCTTAACCCGGTCCAACAACTGACAGGATTTCCGAATGAGATCCAACGCACATTGTCCCACTTGCATTCCTCCACACCTTGTGGATGTGGAAAGACTAATGGTCCAAATGTTCCTTTTTTGGAATCTACGATCTCGATTTCCTCGTTGTTCACACAGATAGAGGGAAAAGGGCGGTAGGTCTCAGAAGTCCTCGGCATCTCCGTGAATCTAACGGTCATGAATGGTTATGGGTCTGGACAAAAGCTCATTCATCGATTTGTTACATATCAATAGTTTTGACTTTGATAGTTGTATAAGAACCTTTCTAAGTAGTTCTTTCATCTTTCATCTTTTGTTTGATGCATTTTAAAATGTCATTTTTAACATTATCCTTACAATAGTCTTGGTATTTTCGTAAAAAAATGTCTTTCATTTGATCCCAAGAGATGATTGTATTTTCTCCTAAGCTCATGAACCATCTTAAGGATGAATCTTTCATTGTAGTAGGGAAGAGATTAAGTTTTTGGGCATTGTCTATAGTTATAAATTTCTTACATAATATGTCAAACTCAAATAAAATAAATCTAGATCTTCAGTTGATATACCAAAGTGGGTAATGATGATAGTGGGATATTCTTCATGTCATATTTCAACCTATTAAAACCCAAAGGTCTCATCAGAGTCGTGATTTCCTTCTTCTTCTTCCATTCTAATGATGGATGGTTCAGAAACTAGATTTCCTTTGTCTCCTAAATGTTCAATGTACCTGTCGCTCAGCTTGTCCCACATTGTTCACTTTAGGGTTCTCCTTCTGGAGCCTCGCTGGCTCCCCTTGAATTTTCTATTGGTGGAATTTTTCCTGCACCAGTGTCAGTCAAATTAGTGGGGGGGTTTGTTTTTGAATCTTTGGAGCTTACAAATCTACCCTTGTTATCTCTATATCTATGCATAAAATGGAAATTTGATTCTTTAGCTGAATTGAAATCCTAATTCTATCTAGAAGGTATGAAGGCAACCTGGCTTCGGAGAACCCCACTCTAGTGGCCGAGTGGCTCTTCACTCATGTCTTAAACGTTTTATCCTCCTCCCTCAAGCAACCTTTTAAAACATTTATGCAAACAATCTAAACTAAAGATTACTTCCTACCGTTTGCAACTCCCTAGCAACGGTGCCAAAATTTTGTGCTACTTATATGTTTAATATAATGCACTCATTAATTATCAATCCCGGATTCGTAATCAACAAAGTTACAAGAAACCAGTAAGAAAGGTAATTCATAATGTCACGAGTATAGAATTAAACTAGATTATGCATGCTGGAAACAAATCAAAATAGAAAACTACAATGCACTTTGGTTGTCTTTCACAGAGAAGCTATTCATTCCATTATGGCACACGCAAGTATGAGATGGCATTGGTTTGATAGATCAACTATGATGTCTGACCCAAAAAACTAATTATGCAATCCACACTTTCTGAAAGGAAATCACACATCAATCAACATAGCATGGGTAGTTCAACAGTCAATATGTTGGTTATGCTGTGCTTCACAATGAACTTCACTAGTTCTTCTCCAAGTATTTTTGACTATTGCTGCCAACAGCTATGATCACTCAAGGAAATCAAACTCATAAGAATAGAAACAGAGAATATGAAAAAACAGAGCAATTAAAGATCTAAGAAATTATAGAATGGAAATCTTAATCTAATCTACACTGTTATCATCTAACAGAGTTAAAGATTTAACTAATTCAATGTTTATACTATTGAAAACAAACACTAATGCTAATCTACAAAGAGGCTGACCTTTGTTGGGTGGTGGGCCCTTGCCACTTCAATAGGTCAGCTGCTGAAGTCTACATGAAGCTTTATTTTAACACACACATTACTCTCACTCACAATTCAAAACATAAAATCAAAACTCTCTTTAACAACTCAACTCGTTCTTAATCATAGAAAATTAGAATATGGAGATAAAATAACATTCCATTAATCTTCACTTAGAAATGTTCTGTACTATCATACACTGCTTACATATTGATGATATGCTAATTCTCCTACTCTTCTACCATCCTTGCCATGGCTATTTAATAGTCTGAATCATGAAACACAAGGAGGCGAAGTGATTTTCAAATCAATCAGTTGTTTAAGTTTACTCATTCGGTTACATATTTAGCTTCATCCTCATGACACGAAGTGCATGAGGATGAGGTGATTAACAAACTGTTCTTATCATAGCCTTGCTAAACAGATAGATGTCCACCAATTGACTTAGGCGAGATCTGGCACTTAACTTAGTGCATTAGGCTCTTCCATATTAGTACCGGATCGTAACTAGAAGATGGTACCGGATCACGACAGGGCGCAAAAGGTGGTACTGGATCATGACAGAGCGTAGTCATTGGTATCAGATCACAACAGGTAAGATTTAGTACTAGACGCGTTTGGTACCAGATCAGATAGCAACAATCTTGGTGCGTAGGTACCAGATCATGACAGAGATGGTACAGGAACGCTAGACATCTAGGGGTCAAAGATTCACATATGACAAATCGAGCATTAGTACATGAAATATTTAATTCCTTAACTTAATAAACCACAAAATACATGAATTAACCATACTTTACCTTATGACCTTATTACTGGCAATTGGTAGCGTTCTTTTCATTCACTCAAGCTTTAGGTAAGTCCAAAAAGGTATAGGTGAAGAGTATAAGAGGGTAATGAGAATGTCAATTTCAAGTCTCAACAGGTTGTAAGAAAAAGATGCTTGGTAACTTAAAGTAAACTTGATTTTGTGTTTTTGTATGTGTGGATCAATGGGATAACTCAACTACAATATAGTATCCAGACAGTCAAAATGAATAATCAAATAAACCAATGCCCTCAAGGATCAATAATCAGATAATAGCTTTAAGTGG
>SNQJ01S0146485.1:23916-38149 GCA_010110895.2 Picea sitchensis
TTGCCACTCTGAAACTTTTAACCAAGTTGTTGTTAACTATCCTACATATGATAAAGAGTTGTATGCATTAGTTCAAAGTGTAAAGAAATGGAAGCACTACTTGTTAGGGAAGGAAATAATCATACATACAGATCATCAACCCTTACAGTATCTCCAAGCACAAACCAAGATGCAACCATATCGACATTATAGGTGGATGGGTTTTATTCCACAATTTCATTTGGTAATCAAATACAAAAAGGGTACAAGTAACAAGGTAACTGATATTCTTTCTAGACCTCCTATTATTTCTTCTATTATTTTGAAGAATTCTTCTTTACCTCATGATAGCTATGTGGAACAATATGTCTTTGATGAATATTTTAAAGAAGTATTTGAGAATCTAACCCATGGTGCACAGGTAGAGAACTATTGTCTAGAAGGAAAACTACTCTACCATCTTGGAAAGTTATGTATTCCTACAGGTGAATGAGTCCATGTAATATGGGAAGCTCACACTTCTCTTGTGTCTGGGCATTTTGGGGTAGGAAAAACTATGGCTCATTTGCAGAGGTTTTGTTACTGGCCTTAGATGAAATCAATTGTAACTAAATATGTAAAGGGGTGTGTGATGTGTTCTTCTTGTAATCCCACCAATAGAAAATTGGGGCTATACTCACCACTTCCTGTTCCATATCGTCCATGGGAAAGTATCTCCATGGATTTTGTAGGGGGGTTTACCAATGCCAAAAATTGGTCAAGACTATTTGTATGTTGTAGTGGATATGTTCAACAAGATGTGTATCTTGATGCCATGTAAAAAGAAGATCACTGCTGAGCACAATGCTAATCTCTTCTTTTAGTATGTTTGGGTTCACTTTGGGTTACCCACATCCATTATCTCAGATCGAGATACTCTATTCCTTGGGGATTTTTGGACAAGATTGTGGAGAATGATGGACACCAAGTTGAAGAGGATCATTTCTTTCCATCCACATACCGACAAACATACAAAGGTTGTTAACCGAACAATGGTAATTTTTCTTCGAGGCTACTGCAACAAGCATCCCAAGTTATGGGATGAACAGATACCCTATGTACAACATGCTTAAAATCAAGCCTTACATTCTTCCACTCAGTGTTCTCCATTCAAGACATGTTTTGGGTATTTTCCTAAGGTCACTTTGGACTTTATGTATGGGAGAGATGGCGATTCCAATGAAGACAGTGCTCGCAAGTTCATTCAGAGGATCCAATAGGTGTTGATGTCAAGGGACTAGAGAGTCCCCAACACCAACATTTAAACCTCCTATTGGGATAGGTATAAGGAGATAAGAATGTCACCCTAAGCTTAAATCCCCAAACAACACCACACTATTTGATCTAGAGTTTAAGTTCGATTTCTTGATCTGTATGTTCGAAAATATGTACTGATTTGTAGGTTAGTGTGATTTTATTCCTTGGTTTTGGTTGGACTATGTCCTTAATGAGTTAAATAATTTGATGGAGTGTCCTTAAGTTTGTTGTCTTTGAAAAGAAAACGAGTTCATGTTCGTACAATATGGAGTGTTAAGAAACTTTTGTTCCTATGTTTCTTAAGGCCCCGGTTAAGATGCCTAATACCTATGGGGGAATGGAGAGGTGGCGGGCCTTGCCCACCTGACCTTAGGATTTTCCATTCGAAGGTCAGTGTTATTTTATTCTATTCTTAAGGTGTCGAGTTCAAGTTCGAGCCACATAGAACCTTAGGATGAATATCCTCTAACCTACAATCCAAGCGTGAGTCCTTTTGCCTTGTACTTTAATTTTTAACAATATTTGATTTTTATGTGATTTATAATTTTATTGTTGTTATGTGGGAGTTTATACATTTGAAATAATAAAATTAAATCTACTAAATAAAACGAAAACAATAAAATTAAAAATGAAAAGTCTTTTGTTTTTTATTTATTTTAACAAAAAGTAACTAAAGAAAAACTAACTAGAAGTTAGGGAGAGTTAATACTAAAGAGATTAATTAGAAGAGTAATTTATTAAACAAGAAATTGATTCAATAACTACCAAAAATTAATTATAAAAACAATGTAAAGGATTGGTATTTTAATCTTTTTTTTGTTGTTAAAACAAGATAAATTACAAAAAAAAACTAAACAAATGAATAAAAAAGGATAACAAAAGCTTATACCCTAAAAAATAAAATGAGAGGAATTTATATACATCATGTTACAAAAGTCATAGTTCATTATTTTCTTTTGAATCTATTTCCCTTTTTTTATTTTGAATTTACGGTATTGAATTAATAAAGATGGAGAAAACTAAGATTTAATATAAAACAAATAAGAAACAACATTAGAGCGTAAAGGATTTTGATTTCTAATTAAAATTTCTCCCATTACAATCCTTGGAGTTTCAGGATTTACAAATCTCTGCGTAGACTTGGGCCAGGTATATTTTCTTTAGCCATTATAGAACAAGGTTACAATAGAAAGACCAAGAGAGAAATAAATAAAGAAGAAAAATTAGACAAAATAGAATGGAGCGATGACGATGATAACACAAGGCGAGGAATTTCACATCCGAAATTGATTAGCGATGAAATGAAATCAAGATTAACTACAACAAAATGACCAAAAATAATTTCACCTTATAAAAACCAGCAAAGCTCAACCTCGCTTCATCCATTCGTTGCTTTGCAAGACCCCTTGCTACCAAAAATATTGTCAATCCCTGCTGAAAGTAGAGGATGGATGATGTATTAAAAGGAAAAACCCCACTTTTCTCGAAGCATACCTCTTAACCGTTCTCTCTCCTAAGTTTTTTCCTTCAAAAATGTCGGTTGTATGATTCTTTTATAGTTGTTTGATAAGAAGTTTCAATGATTATTAATTTAGTTGAACGAAATGAAGTGAACCAGTCTGAACCACATCTATTCTCTCCATTTAATAAAATTCATCCTACATTATTTTATGATAAACGGTTGGCCAACGCGCGTATGACCCACTTAAATTGTATGACATTTAATTTTATGTTGCATGATTAAATTATTATCCTTTTCAAACGTCGATTGCACATCATATTTTCCTTTCACGTGACTTATATATTTCTTTGTATTGAGACTATACTCATAACATACTTCACTATATTTTTGTAATGTTTTCATGTCATGCTAGGTAAACATAACTGAATAGTTTTGTTGTCTTAAATATCCTCTCAACATCTTTTGTTGCGCAACATCTAGCATTTATTTTGGCAAGCCACATAAGAAAATGAGTCTAGTGAGCCCAACATGGTTTCCATGATAGAGATGAAAAAAATGTCTTGTCCATAGATGATTTTAGGGGCTAAATTTCGCAAATGGGATACTTTTCCATGGTTTTTCCCAAAAAATGATTCGCTAATTTCCATTTTTTCTAAAACAAATTCTCCCTAATTCCATAGAATAAAGTTATTTTACCTTAACAATCGCCAATATTTGATAGAATCTATATTAAATCCTTAGAAATATGAATATTTTTACAAAAATATCACCAAAATGTTTACATATTGCATATGAAGGACTAGTAAGATTAGCCCATGTTTCTACATATCAGTGGCCTGATTTGTAGGAAATCGTTGTCACATTTTCCACAATCACAATTGCATCCCTTTATCTGTCTCTGCAGATGTTTTTTGTGTTCCATAATGTCCATCATCTGTAAACTGGAGGATCCCGTCCCGGGTAAAGGTAGAAAGAGAACAGATCACCTAAATTATAGTCTCTGGACACCTTCATTAATCCTCTTCCTCCTACTTGAATAGATGAACACAATCCTTACACACGGTTTTGAAAATAAATTCCTCTTTTTCCAATGACTTGATTCCCATTTCTATATGTGGATCCTCCTTCTGCGTTCATTTCCCTCTTCATGTTCGCAACCTACAACATTATGCATTTTCGCGCTCTTGAAAATTCCTCCATGGCATCTGCATGTCCAGTTTCCAAACCTTGATCTTCTCTGTGTAAAAGGAAACATGACAAGTTCACACCAGCATAGTATAGAGGGAAGAACATAGTTATTGCAGTTGAGATCAGATCAATATTTTCGAGCACTACACAGGTAGCACAGATAAATGTTTTAAAAAGAGTTGCAAGATGCGGTTCAGTACTGTCAGCAGCCTTGAAGTATCCCAGTATTGGGATAATATCATCATTTGCAATTGTTGCAATGTAGGTGAGGAGCGCTTGTAAGACTCTGAAGTGCTACTCCAAGAGTATGTAAGATAATACCAATGTAGATAGCTATTGGAACTGGCCCAACAACTTTTGTTGTCAGAAGCTTGTTTGTTAAAAGTGCCCCTCCTTTGACTACAACTCTCAAACATCAATACATAAACCAAATGCATAGCAGTAGTAGTACTAATCACTGTGAGTGTTCCAATAGATACTAAACGTTGAGCGTCTCTTAAGGATGCAAAATGATTTGAACCAACCATAATGCTAGTCAACTTTTTTTGTGGTTACTTGAAAATACCAAGACCATAATACCAAAAGAAGCTTGACATAGTAAAATTTTAGAGATGCAAATTAGGTCAATGCCAATGCTTTTCTTTTGATATTTTCTCTATATTCGTTAAGAATCTTATCAATCTCACATGTCGTACCCACAATCTTTTGCATATGGTATATGAGCTTTTAATATTGTTAAGAAAACAACATTATATCCATAATATAGGTTAACTTTCCCTTTATGAATTTCCTTTTAACTAAAGAAGCATGTATACTCTTTGTAACTTCTAATAAGATTCTTGTCTCTTAAACACTTCATGGATTTTGAATATTCCTCCTTGTAAGTAATTATAGGCCAAATTTATATGATGATAGTGATGTTACTTCTAATGTTTATTTTCATGTGCAGAGGTATGAACCTGTCTAAGACAAAAACTGACCAACAACCATGTCAAATGCAATGATCATCATAGTTCCAAAAAATATTTCCTCATCGAATTTGCAGCAACTGTTGAGCGAGGGCCCACAATAATTCTCAAGCGAATGCAAAAGGAAAGTAGCTTGGAAACTCTTTGTCAGCTAATACTTGTTGACTGAAATCGTTGGCAACAACAAGTACACCAAGCAATCAGGGAACAGTTGGAGAAATTTCAAGCACAGTATAAAGCTCGACATGACAAACACAAGTTTGATTATTAGTTACAGGTTGGAGACTAGGTATGGCTTCACATCAGCAAGGAGAGATTGAAGGGTGAAGGCAAGAAAATCAAGCCAATATGATATGGACCCTTCACTATTTTGGAGAAAAGAGGTACCAATGATTTTTGTCTAGATCTTCCACCTTATATACAGATCTACTCAGTTGTAAATGTATAAAACTTGAAATGTTTTGAGCCTCCCATGATCATGGATCAAGGTGAGGAAGTTTCAATAGTTTCAGTTGATGAGTTTTCTCCTAAGTACTTGGATGAGTTAAAGGACGATATCATCCTAGACAGGAGGACAAGGAATTCACACAAGGGTGATGTTGATTATATTCAAGTGGTATTAAAGGGAACACATCCAAGAAAGGAAAAGTGGATTGAGAAGAACAAGGTGAGGGAACTCTTCCCTCACTTATCTGTTGATTGATGAAATATTTTGGTGGTCTAAAAGTCTCTCAGTGAGAAGGCCTGATCCAAAAAGGATCCAAAGAAGACTAAGGATAACTCAAAATTCCTAGAAGCAACTCAGGAATCTTAGAATGGCCTCAGTAGATAGAGAAAGGGAAAAAAATTCAAAGTCTTCAAAGGTAAATCAAATTGGCATCATCGCGCAGAGCGCGTTACAAGATTTCCAATGGCATAAACGACTAGTCAAATGGAGTTACAGATCAAAATATATTCACGGTCAAATTTTTGGTCAACCTAGCCCAGTCAACACGGATGAGTTAGCATCAGTACTGTTGACATCAACATCAGTATGGATGATGTCATCATCTGTATAGGGTACGTGGCACACGCAGAGGGCGACAAGTGTCATGTTGACATGAGGATGATGACGTGGAAGCACCAGAGGTTGCCATGTGTCACTCATTTTTGGACTTTTTCGATCAAATCCATGGACCAATGGGAAGGTTCCATGTGGCAGTCTGTATAGCCACGTGGAATACCATAAAACCACCTTTTAGATGATGTGGCAAGTTGACAGAGCATGGATGAAGTGGAGGAAGGGATAACATGGTGCTGATGGTGCATGAGTGGTGATGTGGCCCAATTGAAGGATACCATGTGGCCTAGTCATGGGATTCCACGTGTCAGTATAAAAATTCCTAAGGAGGGCCAATAAATGAATTTAAAAAAAATATAATATACAGTCCTCCAAATCTGGTGGTAGTTTCACCAGACTTGGTGGCATATCCCACCAAAAATGTTAACCAGTTAGCCAAAATTAGTGGTACCACCAAACTAGCGGCGTAACCTTTGTTATAACAACAGTCCACCAGTCCTAACACCATATTTGGTATTAGCTAAAATAGAGGAGACCCAAAAGGGGAGGCCCATGGGTTTGACCCCAGGACCTCCCTCAATTACTAATCCTTTAATAACATTTGCCAGCAAATGCGCCAACGAACCACATTGTTATTACCACCCACATTTATTATTTAAAAGTTTATTTCTGTGAGTGCACGAGGTTCAGACCAGGGGCACGTGATCGTACAGACGGGGCACAAAAAATGAGAAATTTCCCATTAATTTATTCCAGGGGCAGGCATGAAAATAGAGACAAATTTTCTCAAGGGCCTGAAAGTGCCAACCTCAGATCACGGTGTGCAGACAGTCATTTTTTGTTAATTTAACGCCATGAATTCAGTGGTGTTGTTTGTTTTCTGATCTAAGAAAATCTTCTACAGGTTATCTCTACAATGAGGTATGCTTATGTATTTTTCCAAATTCTTTTATTGATTTAATAAAAAGGCCTACCCATTTGAGAGCAGGACTCAGAGACGTAGTCCACCAGGGACAAACTTCATTATCAAGTTTTTGTGTTCATATCTGATGCATATGTCTCTTTATTGAGTTATTCCTTCTTTATGGTGCACTTCAATTTATTCTCATTAAATACAATTATTTAATAATTCACATCGATGAAAATATATTGGATCAATTACCCTTAGGGAAATGGGAAAGCAGATTCCACTAACAAGAATCTAGTTAGGATGATAAAGAGGATCATAGAAGACAATTTACAAACCTCGCCAGTGGCACACGCTTCTCACTTATGCCCTCTGGGCAGATCACAAAACCACCAAAGCAAGTACAATTTGTACTCCCTTTCAACTCGTATATGGTCAAGAAGTTATTTATCCCACTGAGATAGAGCTTTCCTCCTTACGAATGATATTACAGATTGAATAATTAAATTCTTCCATTGTTCCCCAAAGTATAAGTGCATTGTTATCCCTGGAAGAACAAATAAAATTTTCCTTGGAGAACATGAAAATTAGGCAACAAACTGTGAAAAAATATTTTAACAAACGAGAAAAAGTTGTTGAATTGAAAATTGATGACAAAGTCCTTCTATGGGACTTAGGTCATGCTAAAAAAGGGAGACATTCTAAATTCGAAAAATTATGGCTAGGTCCTTTCAAAATCGCTTTTATATTGGGCACAAATTCCTACCTTCTAAAGGATTTGGAAGAGCGATTGTTCCCTTAAAGTACTAATGGTTCCCATTTGAAACATTATGTGGAACCGACTTGATCGCTAACGCTTGTATACAAATTATTTGTGTATATAGTCTTTTGTCTTACTGTTTTCTTTTACTTTGGTTTGTTGAGTTTTTAATTTATGTTGTTTGCTTCTCGTAATAATCAAAAATAAAGATTGGATCATTTTTTTCATAACAATGTCATTCTGTAAATATTGTTGATCGATGAAAATAAAATATACATAGTTGTCACGATGTCCTCCTTTCAGACATCGTTAAAATTTCTTTTTTCTTTCAATACTGTTGTTGGATAGTTGATTTTGTTTTCTTCCTTGTTTCTGCTATCCCTTTCTTCCCTCCATCATGAGATTCAAGAGCATATCAAAATAATTCTCCTTGAAAGTCTTAAACGTATTATATGTTATGTCTTGTTCGAATGTTATGCATATAAGACCAATCCCCCTCATATGTATCACTGTCCATAAGTTATTCCCAAAGTCCCATCTCTTTATTTCTCTTAAGCCATATTTTTTCTCCCTGTTGCATAACTATTCCTTTCAGTAGTTTTTCGATCATCTACTTCTATTTTTCTACAAAACTAAACATTTTGAGTTCTAAATCTGTTGGGAAAAGATTTCCCTGTGAATTCGTCAGTTTGTTGACACCCCAAAAGCACAACATGGAATCCCTGCATGCAAATGGGTTGCAATGCCTTATTAATTATATATATATATATTTAATAATATACTAAATAGGTAGGACCACGTCATGTGAATAATGATGAAGGATGCCTCGTCCTTTTATGCGCTCATGTCTATTTTGAAAAAATGACTCTACAATGTTAAAATTGCAAAACCGCTTTCCAAGCGAAATGGGCGAATGATAGGTTTATTAGTTATTTAATTTAAAGAGGAAAGGGAAAAGATGTTGTTTTAATGAGCATCTTGGTTTATTCTTGCTACACATATATTTTGAATTGTTGATTCAAACTCCAAGCATAGGCCATATATAGTTATGGCATATTGCACTTATAATATTCTTGTCTTATATTGCACAATTGTTAAATTTTTATAAGGTTTCAATCCTTCCCTAGAAAAGAATGTGGGACATTATATGTTTTGTGCTAAGTGTTAAGCATGCACATAAAAATTATGGGTTAATGGAAGGTGAAAATTTTGATTTTTGTATTGAATTGTTATTTGGATATAGTTTATTGAATTAATGAAAGAATGACATGAAAAATTACTGCACATCACTCTAAACCTACCTCGAGGTTGCCACCCTCAATTTATTCACATTTTTGTTGGTTTCTTTGGCTGGTGCTGCCTCCGTTTTGTTGGGCCTTGGAAAGAATAGTCGTGCTTATTGGTTTTATGGAATTCGGCATATAGGTATTATGTCTCTCACCTATCCATTCATGAAAAATAACTCTTCTCAGAATAAAATCACGAGGTTGGCTCTTAGATTTGATACAGACTATTTTTTCTTCCAAAGTTTGAATGAATGTATGTGGGTATCAATTGTGCAAATTTCTTTTAAGTGAAGGTTCCTCCCTATTGGAATTTAAATATTTCAAGTTGAAAATAGTGTTTTAAACTCCTTTCTATTTGGATTATGTGATTGCATTGTAATATTGATTCTTCCCTATAACTGTTGGAAAATAATTATGGCAAGTTTCTTTTAGGTTTCACTCATCTCTAGTAATTAAAAATCAAGGGTTTCATTTTCTCTGTGAAACAAAAGAATTTTTTTTTAAACACCATTAATCAGTCTTTGGAAGTCATTGATTTCATCATTCACTCACCAGTTGAAGCACTCACCACGGTGCTAGACTTCTACAGCCACGAGACCTCTGGATGGTCCCAACTCTATGAGAAAGATCCTAACTTTTCCACCATCTACCAGATGATAGGAATAGGCTGTTGTGCCATCTGGTCCATCTTTTTGTTCTATCAAACGAGTGAGAGAGGATGATTTGGGAATCCCACTACAGTTGGGTGGTAGGTCACTTTGATATAGAAATGATAGTGGCAGTGTTGCAAAAACATTTCTATTGGCCGAAATTTTGAAATGATGTCAGTAAGTATATCAGGTCTTGCATTGTCTGTATCATTTCCAAACCGACCATTACGAAACAAGGAATGTACAACCCTCTTCCTACTCCTGAAAGGCTCTGGGAACCCATCTCGATGGACTACATGTCGGGCCTTTTGTTAATAAAGCGGGGAAATGACTGTGTTTTTATGGTGGTTGATCATTTTTCTAAAATGGTGATTTTGGATGCCTGTAAGAAGAGAATAAAAAGAGAGGCCACTACCAATATCTTCTTCGAACGCAAGTGGGTACATTTTTGGATACCACAAACCATCATTTTAGATTGGGGTGGTTAGTTCCTTAGCACATTCTGGTCGAGCCTCTAGTTGTTGTTGGACACCAATCTCACCAAATCCACTGCCTTTGACCCCTAGATGGATGGCCAAACCAAGGTCGCCAACCAGATGATCATGCATATCCCGTGCATGTACAATTCCAAGCATCCCCACACATGGGATGAGATTCTTCCCTATATTCATCGTAGTTGCAACAAAGCCATATGTAGCTCAACCGACCACAACCCCTTTTAGGTGGGGTTGGGATTTCAACCATTGGGTCCCATGGACATTTCACTACCCCTTGAGACCACACAAGAAAACTCATCCCACGAACAAAATGAATCTGATAAAGTTACCCGGTTCATTGAGAAGATCCAGCACATCTGCCAATAAGTTCAGGATATTTTGCAGAATTCCAATGTTAAGTACAAGCAACACCATGATCAACATTGGGTGCCACACAATTTTCAGGTGGGAGATAAAGTTTGGTTGCACTTGAAAAAAGAACACCTTACAAAACCCCATCGAAATATTTTTCCACTCTGTTATGGGCCTTATACCATCACCAAGGCTATGGGTGGCATTACCTTTGAGATCCACATTCCCCCCTTCCTTGGCTTGAACCCAGTGTTTAATGTCGACCTCCTTCGACCATACTTTCCATAATTATTGGACACCTTAGAGGTAGCATAACAGTTGACACCGACAGATCTCAAGCGTGAATGCATGGAATAGGAATCCACTGATAAGATCATAGAAAAACAGGCCGAGGGAACTTTCCAACATAAGTTTCATCTTTATACTATTGTCAAAGCAGGGGAGCTCCTACACCAAGGCAAGTGGCTCACCCGGGGCCAAATTCAACAGAAATTTCCTCATCTGATGGGGGAACTCAACATAATGGAGAACATTGCTTCCTAAGGAGGGAGGATTGATCAAGGTGGATATCGGTGGCCATCCACCTTTTCCACCTGGCTCACATACAAATTTAATCTTGGCAGTTATAGTTTTCATTTTGGCATTTTATTTTACAGATTTTCAAGTCCCAAACTTTTGGAGCCATTTTGAGGCCCTAAACGACGTTTTTTGGGAATTTTGATGGGCCAACAGTTTCTAGTGGAGTTATTTAACCCTCGATGGAAGTTTTAATTCTTGGATAGACCTTTCCAATGAGGTATTGAACACCTAAAAGGAAGATCTTATGCAAAATTTATGACCCTGGGAAGTTGATGTACCAACTTACCCCAATGGGGCCCATGTGACTTTTGGCGCTTCATCTCCTAGGGTTAGGTTTTTGGATGTCTAGCATTTTGGCATTCATTTTTGATGTAAAAAGGCCTTGGGAGCCTCATTTTTCTCATCTTTTTTTGAATGAGCGTAGTCATCACATCTCTTCTCATGGTTAAGATGCCACATATTTATGATTTAAGAGAAGTCAAGTTTCATTGTATCTATGTTATTATTCACTGTGTTTCTGTGTTAATATTATAAATATGTGTTTTCATTTTGTTCCGCTCATAAATCTGGATCAAAGGGTGTCTCAGTGGCTTGAATGGAATGGAGTTGTGTAATAATTCTAGAATGAACCTTTTTTAGGAACTTTTTGATGCGATGGGAATTGATGATCTCAAGGGAACCAAATATGATTCCTTGGAAATTATAATGTTGGTCCTCCTCGTTGAATTTCATGGTTAATTCCTTAAAATCCATGAGAATGGGGCCAATAATCCTTAATCATTTGGCATGCATCAAAATGTCACAACCACCCATGTCAATATCAAACATATGAGATTTCATGTTGTACTGACCAATTTGCAGACACACATTTTCACAACGCCCCCACATTTCATGGACCCTCCATTGGTAATAATGATTTTAAAGTTGTTGACTACATGGATATAGAAATTAGTTTCTTGGGCAATACGATGATGAGTAATATTATGGGTGCTACCATTGTCAATGAGGATGATGACCTTTCAATTATTAATGTAACCAATTATCTTGATGGTTTGGAGAACACAGAAGCTAGTGAGAGCATTCAGGAAAATGATTGGTTCAACTTATGGGGGGTCTAAGGGTGGAGTAAGGTTAGTGGGTTCAAGTGAATCAGCCATAGGGGGAGTCTCTTCTTTAGAAACATCCTCAGATATGGCCATAAAAATATTTTTTTCCTTACGTTGATGCCTAGGAAAATATTTGTCTTCACAATTATAACAAAATCCCTTGAGTTGGCGTTCAACCATATCTTCCCGAGTCAATTTCTGGATCTTCAGTGGAGTGGAAGGAGGGGCAAGAGTGATTGGTTTCGGGTGAGGAATAAAGGAGGGTTTTCTGGTTTGAGAGGAGACATCCTATTTTTCTTCCTTATCTCTTTTAATATCTTCCACCCAACTCTGGGGGAAAGCCATTAGGATGTGGGAATGGTTCTCATCCTTGAGGCCACTGATAAATAATTCTCAGAAAAAAAGTATCAGACATGCTCTCCGTGCTAGAAATAAACCACTCAAAAGTGACTGTAAATTATTCCATTGTGCTAGATTGTTTCAAGTTTTCCAAACAACCTAAATGTTGGGTGTCAGTGTCAAAGCGTTCATAAATATCTGCAACAAATTGTGTCCAAGACACATATCGTTGGCAGACATTTTTTCTCCATTTCCAACATTCCCAACGTTCTTAATATAGATGGAGAACACCATACTAGAGTTTGACCAAATCATATGTAATGTCGTACAAAGATAAATAGTGTTCCATTTGAGTTACCCAGTTGGTGTATTGTGAGCTATAAAATTTGTTAACATCCACTTGAGAAAGGAGTAGGTCACACTGAAAGTGACGACACTAAAAAGTCTGGGAATTGGAGGAAGTATCACCTTCGGGGTGAAAATTTTGGTCAGATGAGGTAAGGTCTCCCATAATATTTAGCTTGGCGTAGATCTCAGCAGTGAAGGATTAAAGGTAGGTAGATAAGTCATGTTTTAGGGTTTCCATTTTTTATTTTGTGGTGGAATTCATTTTGTTATTGACAATGGTAATATTGGCACTGATTTGTCGCACTTCCTTCTGGGCCTCTGCGAAATCATATGAAAAGGTATTGACGTGGGCTTTAATATATTGGCTAAGGGTGTGGGCCATGATGAAGGGGGAACCTGAAAGGGGTGAGTGGGACCACACAGAAAAATGGTTATGGGTGAAGGGTATCATGATGATCAGGGTGAAGGGGGCAATCCAATGGGGTAAGTCCTAAATAATGGGCCCGAAAGGAGGTCAAGACCATAGAGAAACAGAAGTTGAAAAATGATAGGTATTTTTGTGATCATAACGAAAAGAGGAGTCCAATGGGATAGGTCTCAAATAAGGGTGTTGGAAGGCCCCAAATTTTATATTTTTATTTTTAATTCATGTGGAGTTATACTCCAAACTGAACAATACTACAGTGATGAAATGCCTAAATTCTTAACAGAAAGAATTATGTAGTAATTTTGCAACCTGAATGCAGACGTCGAGGTTGCACGATAATAAATCTTGTATGTTCCTATTATGTTTTGTTTCCATCACAAGGGTTAGGGTTTTTAGGGTGCCTAAAGACAAAGGTTTTCCCTATGTTATAGCTCTATGATATAAGTACGGGGTCGAACAATAGTACTCAACCCAATATCTTAGGGAACTAACTAAGGAGGCTAGAACGTACCCTTAGACATACTACCTGATTACCCATGTACTAGAGAGTATCTTCCCAAGTGTTGTTCTTGGTGGCACTATAGCATTCAAGCGACTGATTGGTTTATCTATGGAGGGATTTAGGATATCTAGGCCAATCTGTATACATGTGTTTTCTTATGTGCTATCACTCAAAGGGGTACCAACAAGGGTTAAAAGAGTGGAAAAAAATGTGCACTTAAGAACCATTTGTAGTTCCTACATGTATGCTTCCCCAACCTCATATTTATGCGTTGAACGACAAATCTTTGTAGATTTAAGACGTCGGAATACATCTCTACCCTAGAAAACAAGTTACCCACAGTTTCTGCCAAGGAAAGTGCTTTGATACCACTTGTTAGGTATCATATCTATTATAATAACATAAAACATAAATATGACAGAGGATAATAGTGAAACAATACAATAGACAAAACCACAACACCAAAATAATACATTTATTAATAGGAAACAATGTTCACTTGCTTCTTTGAGGGGGAAACCTCTAGCA
>SNQJ01S0146486.1:7461-20390 GCA_010110895.2 Picea sitchensis
ATAATTCCTTAGGTGGGGAGAGTTGCAATGTATAGTATTCTTTACCTTCCTAACGATAATTTTAGAGTCCCTGAAAACTCTTACTTCTTTAACGTTTAAGTCTATGGATTTCTTTCGTCCTTGCACTAAAGCTTCGTACTCGACAGTATTATTAGTGCATGCAAATTCTAGTCTGCAGGACAATAAATTTTTCTTCCCCTTTGGATCAATGAGGATACATCCCGCTCCTGACCTTTCTGAAAATTTAGAGCCATCAAAGTACAGGGTCCAAACTTGTGAGAGAAAAGCATCAGCTTCTCCTTGCCTACTGACTTCTTTCTCTCCACCTATTTTTTTGTGGTTTCCAACAGAGGTTCTTGACAGAAGAGGGTTTCTTTTGCAACTACCAGTAGGTTTACTTGAAAATCCATTTCAGAATTTTGAGTAAGAGGTACATCAAATGAGAGAGGGGAGAAATTGTCAAAATCAGAATCGTAGGAGTAGTTTCCTAGCACGGAGAAATCTGTCGACGAGGGTTCGTTGAGGGATTCTAAATCGGTGACAATATGTTTGAGATACCTTTCCCTATCGATCATAATCATGTTTGTGTGCCCCTTTAATGGAAACCATAGGTGAACCCAGTCCGTGCTAAAATACCCATTCAACTTCTCGAACCACTCTCGACTAAGTAGCAGTCCATAAGCTTCTAGTATATATACTACAATGATGTCAATCACAACTTAGGAAATAAAGTGGAACCCAATATTCCCCAAAATATTTATCAAGGCATAGTTTCCCAAACTTTCTACGATTCAAGAAAGGAGAAGAACCAAGTCAATTTGTCTTTTCTATCCCATTTGAGGAGTTCTCACCACACCCACTATTTTCCCCAATATTCTACCGGATACTCTATTTATTCCTTGGTTTGATTCTTTATCGACTTGTCAAATCTAAGTTGGTATAGGACTTATGGCTTGGGTATTTATGCAATGACCTATGAATCAATTATGTATCGGTTGAGCTCGAAAGAGTTTGAGTCCCTATGTGTGCCAAATCAAATTTTATCTTCAATGCGGAAGATTTTCCTTTTCTCTTTTTTATTTTTAAGTAGTTATTTTTAAATGGGCAAGTGGAAAATAAAAAAAAACAAGTAGAAAACCCTAATCTCCAATGACACCTTGAAATCAAAGAGAAGTTAAATTTTGGTATGAGAGGAAAGGCTTAACTGGAATATCTAATAGGTGGTGATGTGCAAGTGGGTGACTGAATATCCTTTGATTGTGATGGGCTTGAGAGACTTTTCCCAACAATAAGTGACATGATCAATGACAATGCACTTGAAGAAAGTCATGAGAAAATGTAATGAAACAAAACAATTCTTGGTAACTTTTTATAAAAAACAATTGACTCATTTTCCACCCTTTTACCTTTTTTTAAAATGTCATTTGACATACAACACATTTGAAAAAACTTTATGAACTTTCATTTTTTCATGCTCTTGGAATCTTTGTGGCCCTGCAATATGTCATATGAGAGAAATATTTAGTGATATGATATGTCGAATAGAGAAAGTTTTTTTGTTTACAATATGTGACATGAAAGAAATTTTCTAGGCATGTGATATGTCATGAGATAAAATATTTTCCCTTATAATGTATCACACAAAAGACACCTTTTGAAGTCACAATATTGTTGGAGATATTACACACACCTAGGGTATTTTTCCTTATTTTCCTATGTTGATTAGTCATTATTGAAGGTCTCATATTTTTAAGGAACCTATCTTACATTCTAGGAGAATATTCTCTTCAGTTTAGAGTCAGTTACACTTTATTACACTTAGTTGTACTGTGGAAGTCACTCATGCATGGAAACCTCAATTTTATCACCAACAATTGCATTTTTTTCTCTCACTTCCACACGTATGACCTAGTCAACTGAAGACTATATGACTAGTTAACTAGGACTAGGTGGCAATGAACTCTGATAACTTCTTTTGTGTGTCCATATCTCTCTAGACCACCACTATGGCACATTGGCTTCTTTTCCAGTGTGCATTAGTTGAGTTATACAGAGTATATCATGTGTAAATTATTATTCATTCATTTGGTTAATACAATTCTATTCTTTTCTCTCCAATTTTTCTCTCGTCTTCTCTATTTTGCAAGTTGTGTTCATTCTTATACTAGCTACATATCTTGTGCAGGTATTCGCCACAATATTAATGGCAACCAGAGGTGAGCCCAGTCTGTGCTAAAATATCCATTCAACTTCTCGGACCAATCTCGACTAAGTAACAATCCATAAGCTTCTAGTATATATACTACAATGATGTCAATCACAACTTAGGAAATAAAGTAGAATAAAGTAGAACCCAATTACCCCAAGCTTCCCCAAAATAGTCATCAAGGCATAGTTTCCCAAATTTTCTAGGATTCAAGAAAGGAGCAGAACCAAGTCAATTCGTCTTTTCTATCCCATTTGAGGAGTTCTCACCACACCCACTATTTTCCCCATTCTACCTGATACTCTATTTATTCGTTGGGTTGATTCCTTGATTGACTTGTCAAATCTAAGTTGGTATAGGACTTATGGCTTGGGTGTTTATGCAATGACCTATGAAGCAATTTTGTATTGGTTGAGCTTGAAAGAGTTTGAGTCCCTATGTGTGCCGAATCAAATTTTATCTTCAATGCGGAAGATTTTCCTTTTATCTTTTTTTAATTTTTAAGTAGTTATTTTTAAATGGGCAAGTGGAAAATAAACAAAAACAAGTAGAAAATCGTAATGTCCAATGACACCTTGAAATCAAAGAGAAGTTAAATTTCAAAATGAGGCCAAGGCTTAATTGGAATATCTAATAGGTGGTGATGTGCAAGTGGGTGACTAGATATCCTTTGATTGTGATGAGCTTGAGAGAATTTTCCTGACACTAAGTGACATGATCAATGACAATGCACTTAAAGAAAGTCGTGAGAAAATGTAATGAAACAAAACAAGTCTTGGTAACTTTTTATAAAAAACAATTGACTCATTTTCCAAGCTTTTGGACTCTGCTCTCAAAGGAAGAACAGTGAGAGAACCCCAATGTGTGCCCACCTGTTGTCATGATTGCATTCATCCATCAATAATATCAGTCGTTATACAACCGGAGAAGAGAATAGATAGATCGTGGAGAGAATATGTAATAATTACCGGACAATGCTACGAGATCATGGAGAGAAAGTCCACGGAGGGCAAAGCTTTGAATGAGCTGAGAGATATTGAAGGTGGGAGCTGGTAAATTCCTCGTATCGTTTGCCCTGGAGACGAGTCCGTCCTTTCGTCCTTTGAGAACGTCCCACTGTGGGCCTCCTGCCTGTTAAATTGTCGTTAAGGTTACTAATCAAACAATAGAAAGACAGATCCCATATAGCATAGACAGATCAATCAATCAATCAGAGAAACGAAGTCGACTCGTTACCAGAAGAACAACATCCCTGGCTGCTATGGCGCAGGAAACAGTTTTAGGGCAAATGGACTCGATCTTGGTCTTGGCATCGTCTATGACGTCTTGAACCAATGTCTTACAACCGTTTTTTACCATAAAATTTTGAACCAATGTCTTGCAACCTCCATATGACCTATAAACGCTTACCTGTTCACTCTAAAAGGTTGGAGCAATCTCCGATCCGAAATTTAAACGTTTTTTGTAATTTTTCTTTTTGAAATTTTCTTGACATTCATATCGAGTATGATTGAAAAACACGATTTGTGTTTGCTTTTGCATCTCGTTTAACACGGTTACTTTGCTATCACGATGAATGCTTTGGATTCGCGTGAGTTTATATTTTGTATTCTTCAAGGGTCTMGTAAGGACACTCGTTGCGCTGTATATTCTCTCTTTCTAACATGGTTCAACGGTCCCCTAGACATTGGTTGCGCTGTATTTCTGGTATAATTCTTTCTTTCTAACAAGGTGCAACGGTCCCCTACACATTGGTTGCGCTGTATTTCTGGTATAATTCTTTCTTTCTAACAAGGTGCATCGGTCCTCTTCGCATTAGTATTTATGGTCTCTTATAGATCTTAAAATAAAAAAATTACCTTACAAAAATCATATACACGAACATTTGTTCTAAAGGGCACTAGTGAATAGAGTTACATAATTTAGCTTGTTTTCCTTTTTTTCGTCCTTGGCAAGTCTTGTGGAGCATCCTTTTCTTCTGCTTGCAATTTTTTTAGCTCATCCATGATGAAGTGCACTCCATATAGTACCACCTTCTTGTCTTTTCAATGTAAGAAACTACATATAGTACCACCTTCTTGTCTTTGACATTTTCAAGGTAAGAAACTAAGTGGCATGATCCTTCTTTCAAATTAGTGTACATTTTCTTTTGGATAGTCCTAAGTTCCTATTGGAGTTCGAAGGTGAAATCCTTGAACTGAACTAAGTTGGTCATGTTCTCTTTATAGTGTGCTACTACTCTCTCCATCTTTTCACTACAAGAAAACAGGGAATTAGCGCCTAAAATAGCACCGGAATTTAGTGTATTTTAATCCTGAATCGAACACCTTTTATGGCGCAATATGGAATTCGTATGATTGTGCCAAATTTAGCGTTGGATTTAGTGCCATATTTAATGCCTTGAATATCGCCAGGAATAGCACCAGGAACAACGCTAGGATTAGTGCCAGGATTAACGCCAGGAATAGCGCCAAGTATAGTGCTAAGTGTTGCTTCCAGTTTTTCTTCTAATATGCCTTCCAATTTTGTTTCCATATTTGGGTCTGTTTGGCATCCAATTTTTCTTCTGATATGGCTTCGAATTTTGCTTCTAGTTTGGTGCCATGAATAGCACCAAGTGTTGCTTCCAATTTTGCTTCTGATATGGCTTCCAATTTTTCTTCTAGTTTGGCTTATGGTTTGGCTTCCAGTTTTACATCTAGTTTTTCTTCTAGTTTTGCTTCTGGTTTGGGTTCCAATTTTGCTTTTGGTGTGGCTTCCATTGTTGCTTCCAACAATGCTTCTTGTTTTGCTTACAATTATTAATTTAATATGTTTTATTTCAATTTAATACTTAAATATATCATGTCTTTTAAATAACTTATATGATTATACAGTAAGTTAGTCATATAGATGCATTTGAAATATTTTATAGGATAACATTTATCAAGAATTGTTTAGGGAAACGTACATCCATACAAATTAACAACATCATTATACTTATTAAATCTCCATCAAAATAGAATCTACAACATCCAGTATATATAGAATAACAAGATAATTATTATAACATGATCATCATCTATAATTAAAACAAGTGAGTCAAATATCTATAATTTAAGTGAATTTAACAACATTCATCATGAGCGGTAAATCAAAACCATCATATGTAATAAATATGCATAAAAAATCATCGACTACTTTCAATATATAACACTTGACGAGTCAATATTGATAAGATCATAATCATATATAACGAAAAAAAGTGAAATTCAAATATATATGCGTAGATCAATATCATCTGAAAATTATACATGTCCAACAATCGACATAAGTCAAAATGATACATCATGTACAAATGATTTAAATAAAAATGATAAATTATGTAAGACAAAATGATACAAGTCAATATGATACGTCATGTCCAAACGATATAAGTCAACATGAAACATGTTGAAATGATACAACTCAATAATATGGTACTAGATGCCATGAAAATGCTACATATGATAGTAACCATGAAAACAGGCATTATGACAATATATCAAAAATTATCCATGATGAAGTCTATATTATCATGAATGTCATTGGTTGCTACCAATAACTGCCTCAACATCATCATCACCATCGTGATCATGATCATCATGATCGTCATCATTGTCATCTGCATCAAAAATGGCATCGTTGCCATCTGTATCTTTGTCATTATCATGATCATCATCTGCCATCTCAACATCAGACCCAACATCATGATCTGGATCTATTTTTTTAGGATGATCCAAATCTTTTGGAAGATCCTTATTCTGCAAAAACAAACATTTAGAATGAAAATTTATTAGTTATTTCATGCAATAATTAATTTCTCTATTGTATATCTAATATTACAACATATGAAATGAAACAATAATCATATTACATCATACCAAAGTGCACATATGATAATATAATATCAAATATGTTACAGCTAAGATGTCATTCCAATGATGTAAAACATTCAACAATTATAATAAACGTTAGTAAAGATCATAAAAAAATTATATGCCTAGTCTTGCCTTGCATTGTCTTGTCATGCCATGCCTTGCATTGGCATGCCTTGCCTTGACATGACATGCCTTACCTTGCCTTGACATGCCATGACTTTCCTTGACATGCCATGTGTAGCCTTGCCATGCCTTGCCTTGACAAGCCATGCCTTTCCTTGACAAGCCATGCCTTGCCTTGACTGAAGAAATTTCCTTGATGCCTCTTCTCATAAAGCTCAATAAAGAAATCTCACCATGGAATTTTTTTTGTGCAACCAATCTCTTAAACCAAGTTTGGAATTTCAACATGTACTCACCATGTTGTACATCTTACCATGGCATTGGTTGTCAATATCTAGGCCTGCGGTTCAAATCTATAGAAGACACAGATACATCAAATCTTCAAGGAGACCACACTTAAGGTCAATAGCTCATCATCATTATGCATTGATCATTTGAGATTATTCTATGGTATGTAGGGGAAGACAAGAACAATAATTAATTTAGAGTTCACGGCCTACCATGGTCATTCACAACCATAAAGGACTACAAAAAAAACAAGTTAAAACTCCATGAATATACAATATAAAACTTACGACACAAAAGGGAAAGAAAATTTCTCAAGGATTAGATACAAGGACATGACAGTGTAACATTATGTACATACATTAACCTCCTCGAACACAGTATCACAATTCATTCTCCATGCATATAGCTTATAACATGTATCAATTCAAAATGTGCTCACTCACTCATAAAGCATCCATTCCTTATATAGTTTACGGAAGGAAATTTCTCAGAGTTACAAAGATAAAAAAATATATAAGGAGATGGAGTATGGAATTCAATATACAAATGAAAAGGCTATGTCAATATCCCATCTTGAAGTTGCACATGGATTTCAAACATCAAATTTCATCTTCATACATGATTGATGATGGAGATTCAAATTCCAATTCAAAAATATCAAGGAGGCAACCTTAAAAGATCAATAAACCCTACTYTGTTTTGAGCGAGCCCAAAKTCTGGATAGTGTACTATATATAGTATAGGTCAAGTTTACTAAGTACCCATAGMAATAAATCTACTATGAATGGTTCTTCTCATTTAAAATTCAAATGAATCATTGTTATTTCCAAATAAACAAATTTGCACATTACACTACGTCTTGAACATACAAGAAACATATAGTATTTTGAAAAGTTCCAAATTKCTCTCATATCTCCAAAGWAATTATCAAAGAGGCATGTTGAATCCAAKAACAACCTATATCCAAGAAAKGAATATGCATACAACCMTCATTTCGAGTAAAACTGAAYAGAGTAACAAGAAACAAGGATTGGGATACAAAATAAAGTATAGATTTGYCCAGCTCSCATGTGTTGATTTCAAATGGAATGGAKATTCAYAGACACCAATCCACTCATTCATTCATTCACRGGTGCATTTACTCATGCCAATTTAATTACAYTCATTCCATTACATTCACTCCATTTTCTCAAACACTCAATGCTCCAACATTCCATTGATCATTGGATGTATCCAATACACAATCTACATCCTTCACTTSCATACATTTAGTGCCCCTACATAAATATTATCCCTCATACATCCACCTTATTCCTCACTCATACATATTGTATCTAYGMTTTCACCTTTWAMCTCATGCATATATCTACATGATACTSCWAATACTTTTTCCAATGCAATTTCACTCATTTCATTACATTCACTCCATTTTTTCAAACACTCAACTCTCCAACATTCCATTCATTAGATGTATCCAATACACAATCTACATCCTTCACTTCGATACACTTAGTTCCCCTACATAAATATTTTCCCTCATACATTCACCTTATGCCTCAGTGATACATATTGTGTCTATACATTCACCTTTTACCTCGTTGATATATCTACATGATACTGCAAATACTTTTTCCAATGCAATTTCACTCATTTCATTACATTCACTACATTTTTAAAAACACTCAACTCTCCAACATTCCATTCATTAGATGTATCCAATACACAATCTACATCCTTCACTTGGATACACTTAGTTCCCCTACATAAATATTCTCCCTCATACATTCACCTTATGCCTCATTCATACATATTGTATATATTCATTCAACTTTTACCTCATGCACAAACCTACATGATACTACAAGTACTTTTTCCAATGCAATTTCTGACATGTATGTGTAGCTAAAAGTATCTACAGAAGATGAACTATATTAATTTCAATCTATAGGTATCTACAAGAGATGAACCTACAAGAATGTGAAGCTATAGTTATCTACAGAATATTAAACTACAAGAATTTCAAGTTGTATGTATCTACAAAAGATGAAACTACAAGAATTTTAAGCTATACGTATCTAGAGGAGATGAACCTACAGGAATGTGAAGATAAAAGCATCTTTAGAAGATGAAACTATAGGAATTTCAAGCTATAGGTGTAGTGTCCCCAAGGCTGAGCCCTGTCATAAATCATGTTCTGAAAGGAATTATAATTATGTTTTATAGGTTGGTGAGCCAAGTTTTGATAAGTTGGTGGCTTATGTGTTTGTTAGGTGGCTTATGTGTTTGTTAGGCCAGGGAGCCTAAGTGTTGAAGGCCATGAGCCTGCTGTTGTATATGTAATCATGCAGATCAATTAATAAAAATTTGTAAACATCACCAGGTCTAGACCGACCACGATGAATGAGTGAAGGGGGATTGTGCTTCCACAAAGAAGGCAAGGGATTAGGGGCTAGAAGGTGAGAAAAGGGACTAAGTGTTAAGCCTAGTGGGCTTCAGCCTTGGGAATAATATTTTAATATTATTTCAAAAAGGCATGAGCATTACATGTTTTATCCTAAGTTCCTAACCATGAGGAAGGGATGCATGCTGGTGGAACGCATGCAGTTCCCAGGGTAACAAGTGTCAACCCTGGTGCATGTGAATAAAATGGCAAAGGTGAGTTGTGAGAGGGGCCCCTACTCTCATTCGATCAGACGGCCTAAGCGTGTACAGGCTCTGAGCAGTACGACGGACCTGAGTTCTACAGAGAACTTCCGTGCGTCTCTGTGATCCTAAAAGCCTGTGTCTGGCCCTGAGAAAACCCGTCTATACCTCTGTATTGAACCAGAAGCCTGTGATCGATTCCGAAAGAGCCGAATTCACCTATGTTCTTAACCGAAGAGCCTGTGTGGTGTCTGGGAATCCGTGTGCATCCTCTATCCGAAATGGAACTTGTGCGTGAAGCCTCTATCCCGAAGTTGCGTAGTGTGAGACTGTGTATGGCTTGTGACCAGTTGTGAAACACTCTCTCCAGGAGAGAGGGGTGTTTGAGGTTGGATGAATAGGTGGTTTGGCCTGTGAGCATCTCTCTCTAGGTGAGAGAGTGCGCAGAGGAAGGAGAGGACTCTTGGAATGAACCCTGTAGCTGCCACAGAGCCTGGAGACTTCAGGTCCAGTCTGTTGCTGTAACCTAAGGCAAGGGAGGTTAGAAGCTGAAGGATTGTCCAGGTGACAGAGAAGGTGTATACTCCTGGGGTGGAACAGGCATGTGGGGAATGAGGGTTTGTGGGCAGTGAGCGTGAGTGGTTCTTGGAAGAGAATTCCTTCCTCATGACTGTGTGTTTTCCCTATAACCTCGGCCTAACCTAGGATTCCTTGCCTTGGGATGGAGCTTAGTCCTAGCTCAGGGGTGACCTACTACTGAGCTAATGAGCAGTGCGGTCTAAGGCTGGGAGGTTCGTGGAAGGCCTGTACTTGGTTGGTGGAATCTACCACTGTTCAAAGATAAGTACCAGATGATGCTTTAATTATGTTTTTGTATCTTTGTGTATTATAATCATCATGTATTCTGTTGTGTATATGAATTGATGTTAAATAGTATTGATTGTTGATGATGGCAATAAATCATATGATTACTCTGTGTTGAATGTGTTTAACTTGTATTGAATGCATGTGATTAATTGTGAGTGAGAATGTTGTTATTCCGCGTAGTAACACCTACACCGTAGTGAGTGAAAAGTGGTGCTACAGTTTGGTATCAGAGCCAAGGTTTCGACATTGAGCCTAGATGGTCCAGTTGAGTGGTCTTTGGACCGAGGGTGTGAGGAGAAATTGTGTTTGGAGGACCAATTTCAGACCCTGGTAAGCTCAGGAGGTATAACAGTGTGCGAAACCGCAGATGGTGTGGTCTATGGCCATAGGGAGAGAGGACTCCACACCAACAGTGATGGAGCCTTAGGAGTTGTTCGAGAGGGAAGGTGAACCCTCGTGATCGTCAGATCTAGAAAATGTGCGCAGGGATTAAAATCTCTTTTGAAATGCACAGGAGTGTGGGAATCGCGATATGCGAAATCCCAAAAACCCAAAAAACCGTGGTAGATCTAGGAGGAAGGATCGATCATTAGATCTGGCGGAGTCACGCTCGAGTTAGTCATGAAACCTCTCAGATTTCGCAAAGTTGGGAGATGGGAAGTGAGGGAGGTGAACACCTCCAAAAACCTGAAACCCGAAATCCCGAAACGATCTACACCGTAGATCGTAGGAAGGGAGTTGACCGTTCGATTCAGCAGAGGAGTAAACCGCAATTTTGGGATTTCGGCAGATGGAAATTCGAGATGTGGGGTGCACGAACTCCTGATGCCCGAAACCCCGAAACGCCAAAAGGATTTGCACCATAGATCTGAGAAAGATCTGACCGTTGGATTCCATTTTGAATGGACGTGGACACACGGGTGTGTACCACGTGCCAGTGAGTTGAGAAGACAGGCAAGAGTGGTGGGACTTGAAGACATCACCGAAGGTGACATGGACCCTCCTGAATGTACCACGTGCCACTGTGGTGAAGGGCGACAGTTGTGCTATGGGCCCGGAGAATAAATTAATTTGCGATTTCAGAATTCGCAAAGGAGGAGAACGAAGGCTCAACATTCCAACTAGCGAAGTCGCGAGTTGGAGAAGAAGTGCTAGCACTTAGACCTAGATTACGGTCATGGGTAGCAAGCGCTAGCGAGGAGGGAGCCATACCCGTATCGCATCTCGGGTATCAGTGTTTGGAGGAAATGAGTCAAGGGTCTTCGACTCACGAACGCGTTATGAAGATTTAATTGTTGGATCTTCGTGCACCGAGATTCTGAAGTTCCGAAGTCCCAGAATTTGCAGAGCCGGATAGAGCTCAGAAAACTTTGTGAAGTCAAAACGTTTTTCTTGTTTACGTTGGCTTATGAATGTTGTAAGTTTTATTGAAGGGTTAAGGCCTGACAAACTTTGGTTGGCTGCACGTCGTGTGTGCACAGTTCAACGAGTGTCAGGACAGCTAAAAAATAACGCCGAGTATGGAATTGAAAGAGGTATAGATTGCCTCTGAAACAGAGGACAAAAGAGTAGGAAGGAATGTCAACCTAGGAGTCGAAGGAACAAACTCTAATGGGCACGAAAAAGAGACGGATAAGGAAGAACATATGATGAAACTCATTGAAAGATTGCAGAAATATGCCCAAGCTCGCCTAGCTGATAGCCGAAAGCTCATGAAAATCAGGGATCAGCAGGGTGAATTCAACTTAAAAATGTTGAAGAGCCTGGAAAGAATAGAAAAGAAATTGGAAAAAGAGAGTGACACAAGTAGATCAAGAAGTGTCAGAACCCCTGAGAGGAGAAGAAGATCGAGGAGTTGTAGCAGACATTACCATCTCTTCCCGAAGCATTCCGGTAAGGAGACACACAGTAGTTCAAGCCCGTCCCCTACCAGAAAACACCGAAAATATGGAAGGGATGAATTGAAAGGGGAAATCAACAAGATTAAACCGCCTACATTCGATGGTGAACATAAGAAGGAAGAAGATGTCGAAACATGGTTGTTGGGTATGAAGAAATACTTCCAACGGCAAAATTATTCTGCCCATGCAGAAGGAAGAATTGCAATGTACCAGCTAAAAGGAAAAGCATCCATGTGGTGGGATCAGTTGGTGCAGGTGCAACACATCAGAGAGAAAGAGGTCACGTGGAAGGAGTTTAAGAGGTATTTCGATAAGAAATACCTGACCAAAAGATACTATGACAGAAAGATGAAGGAGTTCTTCGAACTCAAGTTGGGCAGCATGACCAGTGATGAGTATGAACGATATGAACGAAGTTTTCTGGAACTACTGAAGTATGTTCCGTTCATCAAAGATGAGGCTATCAAAATTCAGAGGTATCTGAGTGGACTGCCACCTTCCATTGGTGACAAGATTCAATATGACTATCCTAAGACCATGGAAGAAACCATAAGAAGGGCGAAATTCTCATACGAATAGCAAAGAGAAAAGCCTACCTTTCGGAAGGCTTGGGATGACCAGAAGAGGTTTAAGAAAGAACAGAGGTAGAAGGGAAATAGGCCTCCCTTTTTCAGGAACAATCCTTGGGGACAGTCATCTTTTAGAGAGCCCAGGAAAGTTGAAGGGAGTGAGCATATGCCAAGACCGCCACCTATGGAGTGTTGGGGTTGTAAAGGGAATCATAGCTACAGAGACTGCCCCCACAGAAAAGATAAAGCGAGAACTATCCATACTTTTCAGCTAGCTGAAACAGTGGAGGAAATGGGCAGCAGAATGTTGAGGATCTACGCAGCCCTAAACAACAAGAAAGAAGAATTTCAATCGCACATGATTGAAGTGGAAGGTACGATCAACAACTGACCACTTGTTATTTTAATTGATTCAGGGGCTAGCCATAGTTAT